>CAUYSK010070067.1:0-21275 GCA_963575035.1 Avahi laniger | reverse complement strand
TGCTTTCCCAATGAATGATGGCATCTGGCCTTTCTCCAAAGGCTTCATTATTTCTACTTTCTTTTCCATTGTAATCAGCTTTCTCTTAGCTGCAGGCTCACCTAGACTCGCAGTGGACTTTCGCTTTGGAGGCATATTCATAAGAGTAAACACAGACACAAAATCGAATGAAAAGTTTAAGACGCAAATGCTGCTGTGCATAAGTGACCCTATAAACAATGAGACTAAACCATTAGCATAAAGATGCTGTGTCAACAAACTGCTTATACCATGTGGATTTGTTTACATGAACGAAAGAAACTAGTTCCTTAACTATTAATTTAATTATTTATTCATAAATTATCCTTATGCGGAGCCTTGAAACCTATTCCTAAGTACAGAACGTTGTAAATCGGGTTCTGCGTAACCCCGGGACTGCCTGTACCAGAGAATGGAGATATGCAGAAAGAACATTTAGAGATCTGAGAGGGGTCTCCCAGCTTCTTTAGCTGTGTATTGATCTATTCACATGTAAGATAATACTTCTTGGGGGGTTGGGAGCTGGGGAAACACTGGAAAGCAGTTGGCTGAGGGATTCCCTAAACTCATATAAAATTAAAATTGTAAATGTTAACAATAGTCAGAGTAGAGAGTAATCATTGTAATAAAAGGGGATTACACAGAATTTTAGAAGATTCACACCTTTGTAGAGAAGACTTAAAATCTATTTGTGTCCTAAGAAAGTTTAAAAATAAAATTTTAGAGGATCAAACTGATCCATAAGTTAACTATATGCCAAAATAAAGTCTCACATTCTTTTTAAAGTGCTAAAAAATTCCAATAATCACAATATAATGTGATTATTATATGAGATAGCCAATTAAATATTAGGAGGCATGCAAAAGAGAGAAACAGATGACCTGTAACTGAAAAAAACATATTCAATAGAAATAGATCCAGATATGACAGAGATGGTAGATTAGCAGAAAAAATTTTAAAACAGTTGTTTTGTTTACTATAAATATACTCAAAGATGAAAGGAAAGCATGAACATAATGAAAAGAGAAAGAGAAAATATAAAAGATCTAAGTGGATCATCTAAAGAATAGTGAACTTGAACATAAGAAAATAGAAACTGTTCAAAATGAGACAGAAAAAGAAAAACGAATTTAAATTGAAACAAAGCATTACTAACTTGTAGAGAAAACATCAAGTCTAATAAATGAGCAATTAGGGTCCAAGAAGTCAAGAGAGAAAAGAAAAATTTTTGATAGAATAATTCTCTCAGATTTTTCGAAGCATAAGAATATTATAAGCCACAGACTCAACTAAATTCAACAATAAACATAAATAGATGCACTAAAATGCATACCAATTTGCTGAAAAACATTAATAAAAATGGGATATTAAAATAAACCAATTAAAAGGGAAAAATATGTGGATAGATACAAAATAAGAAATTCTCAGTAGAAACTGCAATCCAGAAGACAAGGGAATATCTTTAAAGTGCCAAAAGGAAACAAACAAAAAATGCTCAACCTAAAATTTTGTGCACCAAGATATTTTTCATTAAACTTAAGACAGATTAAATCCTTTTCCAGACAAAAAGAAAAAGGCCTAAAGTATTCATTGTCAGAAGAACCACACTGCAGAAAATTAGAAAGGTAGTTAAGGCAAAATGCAAAGTATAACAAATGGAAGGAAATATGGCTTTACATGAAAAGAACAGAAAAGACCAGTAATGGCAAATTGTGGGAAATACAGTTTTTATTTAAAATTTTATTAAATAATATTTTTCAAAGCAAAATAATAATACGACAACGCACTCTTGAATGTATAAGGTATATAGAAGGCAGAAGGGAACCTTCTATTCCTCCGTAGTATAGGTTACTATATTATATGGAGAAGTAGCATAATATCATTTGAAGTTTGAAATCTTGCTTATGATAAACCAAACATGTATATTGTAAAATTTAAACTAGGGTTCAGCAAACGATGACCTGGGGGCCAAGTCCGGCCCAGCCCCAGTTGTGAAAAATGTCAATTACCTTTTAAAGGGATGTTAAAAGAAAAAAAAAGAAAAGAAGGAAAATGAAGTAGTGGCAGGAACATGAGGAAGAGGAGATGGAGGAAGAGAGAAATAGCAGTGACCATATGTGGCCCCTCAGCATATGGCAAATCTTTTTCTGTAAGCGAACAGATAGAAAATATTTTAGGGTTTGTGGGCCCTGTATGATCTCTGCCACATATTCTTCTTTTTTTGCCCCCTGCTCTAGAGCAACAACAAGAGAAATAAAGAAAATATATAGGTAATAAAACAATAGTGGAAGTAAAATGGAATCATCAAATGAGTTTTATGAGATCATTTGTGGCTTCCATTCATTGTCCAACTATTCTCTTTTCTATTGGAGTTGTGTGTTGAGTGATGAAACCGAAATATTTCCTAATGGATAATAGGGAAAAAAACGTATTTAATGTAACATATTTTGTAAAAATAAAATCCTTGATCTTTTTAAAAAATAAATTGGTTTTTGTTGTTTAGTTAAAAATATTTATGAAATGAATACAATTAAACACAAATAAAGTAGCATATTGCCTGAATATAATCAACATTTAAATTTATAAAATCATTAGAAATATAAAAGAAGATTAAATTTCAGCAAAATGATTACTTATTGAGTTTTTATTATCTGCCACTCTGCAAAACACTTTTAAATCCATTTTTCCCCCTATAACTCATTCAATGTTTACAGCCTTAAATCCCTACTATGTCAGTGTTTTAGGCAATAGAGATATAGCCCTAAAAACAAGATAGGTAAGACTCCTGCCTCCACCGGTCCTGAAAAAGAGCCAGAGACAGAAAGAGAAGAAAACAAATAAGTTAATTTTAGATATTAAGTGCCACACCCAAAGAAAATTAACAGGTTAATTTAAAAAATAAAAGAGAGAGAGAGAGCAACTGTGAGGTGAGGGGCAGTCACTGTTATTTTCCAGTGTCCGGAGTCTCTTTTTAAGGCTTGAGAGGTGACCTGAAACATGAATGTGCTAATATATGAAAAAGTGCTCAGGAAAAGAGATGAGCAGGGACCGAGGCTCAGAAGTAGAGAAAAAGCCGGGGGAGTAGACACAGAAAGCCTAATCTTTCCAATAAGCAATTTGGGACATTTGAGCAAATTATTTGATAACTATGTACCTCTACTTTCTTATCCACAGTGAGCTGGGTTAGATGTCTACATAAAATGCTTTAATGCCAACAATCTTTTATGTTTTTAATACTTTGATATTATACCTAACGTAACTAGTCTTGCAATTCTATTCTCTATTTGTGGGCAAGCACTCATTAAAGTAAGCCTGAGTGTTCTATTTGGTCAGCGGTGGGAACATATCGAGCTTCTACTTTAGGTATCCTTGCCTTTCCTTTTGACTCCTCAGTTTATCTTTAAGGCTACAGTATATTGACACAATGGCAACTTTCTGTGATGTAAGTTTCTATTTTTATGGTAAATTTTATTAATTTTTTGAAAAGTTTACCTTATATACTTTGATATATTGCTTACAGATAATATACATGATTATAATTGTATACATATTTATTCTCATTTACAATGTTATTCCACCTTACAATATTTCATTCATCCTATCACTCCACTATGATTATGCATTACATATTTTAAAAATGAAAGTTATTTATAAAATAATATTTTCCAAATAGCCACTTTGATAACATAATTCTCTTTTAACATTAAAATTCATTTTTAAGAGAAGACACTCTAAAGTTTGCATTGAGATGTAATTAAATACTGGAAATGAGTAAATAAAATTTCAATTGTAATTTAAATTGTCTACACGAGTAATATTATATATCCCTAAACCATATATTTATCCCTAAACCATATATATCCCTAAACCATAAATAAAATTTCAGCTATAATTTAAATTGTCTGTAAGAGTAATATTATATATCTCTAACCCATATAATATATAATATATATCTTATATAGCCCTAAACCAATATATATATTATATATATCCCTAAACTAATATACATATTATTAATTCGTACATGTTTTTACTAAACCAAGCACATTTGCTGCTTTTTTCTGCAGTAACTAGAGATGAAAGCTATAGTTAACTTGATACAAATGGCTTTTGATTATCATAAACTCAGGAAACATAAATACAAATAGTAAGGAACATTTGAACATGATAATTCCCTCAACGGAGACCTACCTCAAACCTACCTCAGATACCTACCTCAGACCTACCTTGTGACACAGGTGACTGAAAATGCTGGACTAATGTGCGAGGAGTTGTAGGTTGCAGTCACACACACAAAGCATTGCTAGTGCAATCCATGGATTTAATGATTCATCAAATATTTTTCTTTTCAAGGAAAAATGTATATGCAGAAATTATGGTCATAGAACAATTTCTTCAAATACAAGGACACATATTTAAATCCTGTATTGATCTTTTACTTCTATAAAATGAGTATTCTGATTTGAAAAAATTATCTCATTCAGGCTAGGAAAGGTTTACCTGACTCCCAAATTCTAAAACAAAACTTATAAAGTGCTTACAAAACTCACAAGAGCAGTTAATAGGGATTGAAAAGATACTGAGGTATCAAAGGCGGCAAGAAATATTTGTTCAGCCTGTCCTATTAGAATCAAATGCCTGTTACTTAGGCAATTTCACATTATTTCAACCAATAAAATTTAGTTCTCACAATAACTCTGTGAAGTACTGAATTGGTTAGAATTCTTTTATCTCAAGGAACAGAAATCCACTCTGGCTAGCTTAATTTTAAAAGGGGGAATTAGCTTATTAAATATTTATAACTTATTTTTAAAAAAGCATAGATAAGAGGAGAAAGTAGAGTTAAATAACCACTTCTTATGAAGGACAGCAACATGCATAGCTGTAGAAATGTCAGTCAGGAACACATGGATTGTATATTTGGGATGTTAATTTTAGCCTTACCCTAATGTGACATTGCACTCAAACTTCAACTTATCAGGAACTAAAGTCTGACAGCCTCTGTTGGAGGACCTGCACATCGCCTGACAGCAAGTAATAAGAGGTGGGGGGCAGTAAGTTTCAATAAACATAATTTTCCCTGAAATCATATGAAATGAAGTTTCCCCATAGGAAATAAAGAGTGATTTTACCAAAAGAAGGGAAAGGGATGCTGTATTGAAGAATGAAAAAAAAAAAAAAAAAAAGTCCACAATGTAGGTCTTACTGGTATCAGAGAGATGAGGTACATTTATTTTGGCCAAAGTAAGCAGTTTATAAAGAGTAATTCTCCAAGCTTCACTCTTTTCCTTTTCACAATGCTTATAAGGCAAAGGGTAGCACATAGATCTCAATGTAATGTTTTATTTAACAGTAAATCCTGGATAAATGTCTACAACTTGGCAAATTACTTGTGCATGCCCACATGATTGCAAGAATGCATACTTATATACACACACAAGTCGAAATAATGGAAATACTTTATACATCAATTTTTATACTTTAATAGGTAGTACTTCTGATTCTTCAGTATTCTTCTGAAACATAATTTCAAAGTGAAAATATTATTATACATTTTTAGTATCCTTGGTCAACGAAATATTTAAAAAATACCTAGAAAAATAACATTTTCTTTGCTCAATGCTTCAGTTTTAAACACAAGGCATAATTTAAAATTATAGCCTGAAACAGATGCTCAACATATGCCACAGACATAGAGATAATTTTCATCATTATCAATTAAATGCTCACTTGCTAGGTATAAAAGGTATTGTGTACGAAGAATGTCAGAAGCTATAAATCTTGAAGCACAGTAAATAAAACAAGGTAAAAATTTAAGTTGTAATGTGAGGTAACATGTTTTCTTGCTGTCTTAATTTCCATAAAAAGTGGAAAATTTTATTAACACTGCTTTATATCAAGATTCTTAAAGTACATTCTCACTCCAGAATATTTCAGCATTTTAATGTTAGAGAAATAAAACCATTATATGAAGCCAACTCTCAAACTTAGTCATATATCTCCAAACACATTTTTATTGGGAAACCTCTTGCTTTATGTAAATATTTTTCATCAATCATTTATAAAAATAAAATAAAATATAATAACAAAAACTCAATTGATAAAAATGAAATTCATGACATTATGCAATTCTGTTTTAAAATCCCCACAGGAACACAGGACAATGCAGATCTGGAAAAACTAGTCTATTTCAGCAAACAAAATTGGCTTTTTTATCATAATGGAAATGCTATTTGTTAACTTTTATATAATATGTGCATCTGTCAGGCATTATGCTTTATGATTTACATTCTTTTTTAAAATAAGAAAAATATTACTGTGAAAGTTATATTATTAACATTTATAACATAAATAACTACTGATTTCTATCAAATTTATTGAATGCTCACTATGTGTCATGAATGCATACTGAAGGTTGATCACATACCTCTAAGAACTTGCTCTATAAGGATGCTATCAGATAATACCTGGAAAAAAATTGTACAGTTAAAGTTTTGGTAAAGTCAAATTTTTGAGTGAAGTCAAATTTTTCACAGCAAAATAAAAAGTCTCGAAAAAAAAAAAACCTAACAGTGTTTCTGACAGCTCTTGGGCTACTCCAATATTTTTTGAAGTCCATCTCAAAGGGATATTGTAAAGAAAACACTTTGGGAGCCCTTACAGTATAAAATGATAAGTGATAGAAGAATATACAGAAGAACAGTATAATTTAATGTGAGAGTTCAGAAAAGGCTTTCTAGGACAGTTAAATTTGAAATGAGTTCTATGCTACAAGTAGGAGTTAACCAAATGACGGTGGATGGAGCGTGCACACATCAGGAAGAGAAAATCTCATGTGTGAAGGTCCAGAGGCAGCAAGCACATAGCTAGAATGTCTGCGCATATGGTAGCGCCAGTGAGAATAACTGGAAATACGCGTATTTATGTGTGTGTAGGGGGATAATTAAAGTTTAAATATATTACCTAGAGGTGGCTATATCTAAGTAGAAAAATCTAATGGAAAATAAAATAGAATTATCTTAAATGTTTATAGCAGCACAATTCACAATTGCAAAGGTGTGGAAACAACCCAAGTGCCCATCAATACATGAGTGGATTAATAAAATGTATATGGTGAACTAATTCCTCTTGTATTATATTGGATGCAACTGGAGCCCTTTCTTCGAAGTGACATGTCACAAGATTGGGAAAAAAAAGCACCACATTACTCACCATGAAATTTGTATTAACTGATCAACACTTATGTGCAGGTGTCAGGCAGGTGGCAGAGGGTAGGAGGAGATGGATAAATTCACACCTAATTGGTGCGGTGCACACAGTCTAGGGGATGGGCATTTTTGTACCTCTGACTCTGGCGGTGCAAAGGCAATATATGTAACCAAAGTGTTTGTACCCCCAAAGTGTTTGTACCCCCCAAGTGTTTGAAATGAAAAAAAAGAGGACCCTAGGCTGTAATTGGAGCCTTTTTGTTATGACAAGAAGCCTGTTTGCTGTTCTGTGGCAAATGTATCTTGCTCTTACTCTGTATCTTGCACTTGCTCTGTAAACCTATCTTGTCCTTCCTCAATAAACATTTCACACTTGCAAAAGCTAAATAAATAATAAAATAAAATAAAATATAATTATCTGAAGTTTCTGAGAATTCTAGACTCATTTAAAGATTTTAATCATTGAAAAAAGTCAGTTTTTGAAAATCTACTTAGTGTAGTAAGTATTGAAGTATCTGCATTAAAAAAAGACTATTCTCTGACTCCATTGATGTTGCAATCTAGTGGGTAATACAAACAATGGAAATAGAGGAAATCTCTGAGAGAGTGTATAATTTGGAAAAAACAATAGCTAAAGGATTAGTCCTCAGAGATATTTAAGGCATTATCAAAGCAGTATGCAGCCATAAATAAGACTTTTAATATATATCCAAAAGACAAAAGGAAAACCCAAAGACTAAACCATCACAGACAACTAGAAAAATGAGACTTTCAAGAAAAATGAGACTTTTAGATCAGTTCTGTCTAATAGTGCAGAAAGTTTATCAGTTATTTCTCCATTTCTTTTGTCTGAAGGAGATAACCTCAGAATGATAATTGAAATGTATTTACTTGAGAAGTAAATGGTATGTGGGAATTAGAGATTATGAATGGAAGCAGAAATGTAGCTAAGTAGGTAGGAAAAAATTCACTCTTTGATTATTTTCTTTATTTTTAAATTTGAGACAGATGGTTAGGAAATAAATGAATAAAAAGAGAGAAAAAACATAGTATAAATAAACCACATTTCCATTAAGACAAGCGTGTATAAGAATGTAGGAGTATGTAAATGGAAATACACTGGCAGGAGACAGGGAGCTAAATAAAGGAATGTCTTGTCAGATGGACTTAATTTTCACAGTGAAGACTCAAAAAATTTATGAAAATAATAGATTAAAGCGATTTATGTTGTAAATTAAAAGTTTATGCATAAAGTTAACAAATAAAAGTTTAGAATAATTTCTGAGAAAAGTGGGAAAAGAAATGATTAGAGAGTCCTATGGAAAGATTGCTGGGTATATGTTAATAAAAGGCAGATGAAGATTTAACTAAGTTTGAAAACCATGGATAGGTATTACCTATATGGTATCTAGCTTTGATTTTTGTTCTTATTATCCTTCAGATATTTTTTAAACCAATTTTTCTGCATTTGAATGATCTATTATACTTGCTTAAAATTGGTGTATGGTAGAGTTAAGCAAGAATGCTGAATCATCTTAAAAAGTAAGCAAGAATGCTAAGAGTCATCTTAAAGATTATATATTGTGGAACCTTGGAATGATATAGATGTAAGTGACATAATAAACTGGTTGTTCCTACTGGATCTGAAGGTTCTAATATTAGAAGATTAAGAAAGTGAAAAACAAGTAAAAACAGGACATGGTGACAGAAAACAGTATGCAATATTAAATTTCAGGATATGTATACTTTCGTGTTATTACAAAATCTGGTGTGTAACATTGAATGAAAGTTACAAAACAGAAATAGAGGTGAATTCTTCTTCATCTGTAAATGGGGATAATATTAATAATTTCATAAGATTATGCTAAAGATTGAATAATAAGATAACCTATGTAAAGAGCTAAAAAATAGCTACCAGTTTATAGTATGTGTACAACAATTATAAAAATGTCTATGATATCTATACTTACTTTTAAGATTCCTATACCATCTGTTTGGTAATTCTTAGTCTTGATGGGTATCTGGCTTCCACAAGGGTAGCTCCAGGTCAAATATAGCAAGGTTAGAGGCCATTTGTAATATGAGACTGTTCACTTAGTCTATTGAAAAGGAGAAGATGATGGGAGAGAAATATGGCTCTATAAAATTTATCCCCATAAGGAGATGATGGCAAGGTTGTACCTGAGTCAGCAGGAGAGCTACTATTCTTTGAAGAAATCACAGAAGAAATTAAAGATTCAAAGAAAAGAATAAATGCACTATCATAGAGCTTATGATTAATACTAAAAACAAATTACTATCCCTTCCAAGTATTTACTGAACATCTTATGCAGATAAATATCCAAGTACTCAGTAGGTGCTCAATTTTATACACACACATACACACACACACACACACACACACATATATATATATATAATACTATATATGGAGAGAGAAATATGACTGAATGACTAACTGACAGAATAAATGAACAAACCAGAATATCAAAGAACACATGAATAAAAACAAAGATTTATTCCACTGGCTTAAAGATGACAAAATACTTGTAAACTTTTAATAAACTTTCTTTTGTTTTTGCTTGAAATACCTTGAAAAACACAGTGATTTTTTTTAATCTCTGGTATGCAAGTTAATAGATTAATATTAACTAACAAATTAAATTCAAGTAAATGTATTAAATTTTTACAGTCCTGGCATATGTACTGTACATACTGTTGTACTACACAAACACACACACACATTTTTTTCTCTTTTCCATTTTTAAAACTCACCCCTTAAGTACTTAATTTATAATTTTGAGTGAAAGAGATAGTGTTTCTCATTACCCCTAATTGTGAATAATGAATTTTTAATCTATTTGCAACTTAAAGATTAAGAATATGTACATAATAAATACAGTAAGCCTATATACATTTTAGCTTGAAGCTTGTTATAATAAATTCTTAATCATTATGGAGTTAAAGAATTGAATGAATGAACTATGAAAATACATTTTTATACAAAGTGTGCAGTTCCTTTAAACAAAAGGATTTTGATTGTCATGTTCTCACTATTTAACACTTTGTAGAATTTATCATGTGATTAGCCAGAAAGTGTATTAATTGCTGGTACAACCTAATGCAACTGAGATTTGTTTAATGAAAGATCATCATGAGATATATTGACAATCAATAATAATACTTGATAAAAGCAAATTAATACCACGTGATCACCTTCTTTAACACGAAAAAAAGCTTAACATCTAAATAAATAAACAAAAGCACTAGTAAAACAAACTCATGCTAGTTACTGAAATGCAAACACACAAAGACACAGACACACACATTTGGGATATTTTTTAAGTAAAATGAATTGATAATTGCTTCAAATATCTCTGCCTCTGCATGTTCAGTGTCTCTCAAAGAATCCTTTCTTATTAGCTTCAGTGCTTATTTTTCTCGTAAATGTGACCCATGTATTACAGATTAATGATGAATTAAATCATTCACACAATATGGAAATATATAAATGATAACTAACCACCCTACATAATGGCCTCTTATTTCATGCCTAATATTTAAATAGCTTTATTAATATATAGTTCATAGATCATAAAATTCATAAAGTGCACCATAAAGTGTACAATTCAGTATTTTTAATAAATTCACAGAGTTGTGCAACCACCACTGCAATCTAAATTTGGAACATTTCATCACCAAATAAGAAAGCCTGTGGCCATTAGCCAAAATTCTCCATATCGCTCCCTGCCAGACAGCCCTATGCAATCACTAATCTATTTTCTGTCTTTACAGATTTGCCTACTCTGTACACTTCTATAAAAGCAATCTCATGTTATGTGACCTTTTGTCACTGGCTTCCTTTTCTTAGCAAAATTTTTTCAAGGTTCACTCATGGTATACAGCATGTGTTATTTTAGTACTTCATTCTCTTTCTTGCCAAATAATATTCAATTGTATAGATATGCCACATTTTGTTTATACACTTGCAAGTTGTTGGACATTTAGGTTATTTCCATTTTCTGACTTTTATGAATAATGCTGCTATGGACAAGTATTTGAGTAAGCATATATATTTATTCCTCTTGAGTATATACCAAAGAATAGAATTGTTCAGTCATATGGTACCTCTATATTTAACATTTTAAGGGACTTCCAAATTCATTTCCAAAGTAACTGGCCATTTTGCATTTGCACCAGCAATGTGTGAGGGCTCTAATTTCTCCACATACTTGCCAACATTGTAGTTCTCTGTTTTTTATTTATTTATTTATTTATTTTTATTATGTCCATCCTAATGAGTGTGCAAAAGTATTTCAGTTTGGTTGGGATTTGCTTTTTCCTAATGATTAATTGTGTTGAACAACTTTTCATGTACTTATTGGTTGTTTATATATCTGCTATGGAGAAAAATCTGTTCAGATCTAATTTTCTCATTTTTGAATCAAACTATGTATGTTTTATTATTTATTATTGTAAGAATTCTGTGTGTACTCTATATACAAGTCTTTTACCAGATAATTTTTTACAGATATTTCATTTGCAACTACTTTCTCCTATTCTGTGGTTTGTCTTTTCACTTCCTTGATAGTATTGTTTACAGCACAAAGGTTTTCAATTGATTGAATTTATCTATTGTCTTCTTTTGTCTCTTCTGCTTTCAGTGTCCTAAGAAACAATTGCCTAAAGCAGTTAAAAAATATTACCTCTGTTTTCTTCTAAGAGTTTCCTTATTTTCAGCTCTTATATTTAGGTTTCTGATATATTTTAATTTTTGTATATAGTGTGAGAGAGATGTTTAACTTTGTTTTATATTTGCATAACCAATTGTCCAAATACCATTTGCTGAAACTTCCATTTTTCTCCATTGAATTATCTTGGCACCCTTGTGAAAAATCCATTGACCATTAATCTGAGGGGTTATCTATCACCTTATCTAACACCTGTGGGTTACAGTTAAAACTTCACTACTGGCCTGGCACAGTGGCTCATGCCTGTAATCCTAGCATTCTGGGAGGCTGAGGTGGGTGGATTATTTGAACTCAGGAGTTTGATAACAGCCTGAGCAAGAGCGAGACCCTGTCTCTACTAAAAAAAAAAAAAAAATAGAAAGAAATTAGCTGGACAACTAAAAATATATAGAAAAAATGATCTGGGCATGGTGGCGCATGCCTGTGGTCCCAGGTACTCGGGAGGCTGAGGCAGTAGGATTACTTAAACCCAGGAGTTTGAGATTACTGTGAGCGAGGCTGACGCCATGGCACTCTAGCCCGGGCAACAGACTGAGACTCTGTCTAAAAAAAAAATAAAATAAGATAGATAAGTAAATAAAAAACTTCACTACTACCTCTCAAAATTATCTCCCATCCTGAATATTATTATTATATTTTCCATGAATGATTTTATATTTTTCCTTCTGTAAGAATCTATAATATATTAAATACTAAAATGTTCTATTTGCCAAGATTTTAAAAATTCTTTATTTTCATTTTTCATTATGTTGGTGAAATATTCTTTATTCTTTTTTTATCCTTTAATTGATTAGAAACTTACATTCTACTTTACTCTTGAATAATTTTATGTTTTTCACATGTATACTTGACAATTAGGCCATTTATAATAGGATCACCTTCCTTTATTATATATTGTATTTTGGCAACATTAAAAAAAAACAGTGATCCTGCTATTTTATCTATAGAGTTAATTTCAATGAATGTATTTTTTAATTGTCCAAGTTTTATTTGCTTCTCTAAATTATTACTCTCACTTTTATTGAAACATATTTTTATGTTTCTGATTAAACAGATTGATATTTTTATATTATAATTATAATTATATTTTCTAGGTCTTTTTTGATCTATTCCAGCTGTTTAATTTATCTTTTTTATATTTTAATTATGACATTATATTTTGCATGGCTTCTTTTTATGCAATAAAACCTTGCACTTTAACTATTGAACTGCCTTTCCAGATTAATTTTAAATTAGTTTCACTAAAAACTTGAGATATACCATAGGGCTTGGGCCAGTATTTAATACAATCTTCAAAACATGAGTTCCCTGAACACTCGAGTAGTATAAATCTCAAGGCTAAATTTGCATGAATCCTAAATCTATGGCTTCAAATTCTCAGGGGAGATATTTTTCTTTCTTTCCAGAACTCATACGTAATCAAACATGGTTTTCTATTATCTGTTTTTGCTGCTAGATGTCTTAAAAACTATACTCCTTCATTACCTTGACAATCCCACCTTTCTGCAGAAATGCTTGTTCCAATCTTCTCCTTTATAAGAATCTAAGGCCTTGACTCTTATGCCTATAAGGGATAACAAAACTCTTGCCGCTAGGTGTTACATCTCTTATCTAAACCCTACCTCAATCCCACCCCTTGTAGAAAGTAATCAGTCACATATCTACTCCTCTCAGATTTCCTCTTTTTTGCAATTTCATCTTTATAGTTAGCATCTGGAACCTTTCCTCTTTCCTTGGACACTTGGCTATGAAATTTTTTGGCTTTTTCTTATGCAGAGTTTCATATTTTGTTTAGTGGGAACGTATTTTTAAATTTTTCACTCCAAATCTTGTTAGAGAAGAAAAGCTGTACATACTTATTCTTACCTCTGTATTCACTGTGACAGTAAGTGTAAGTTAAAGGCAGTCATGTGGTGTGGGGTTGGCATGAGCTCAGTGGGCTCATATAGAGGTGCTGTTGGGAAGACTCTAATAGGGAGAAGATGGCAGAATATACAAGACTGTGTTTATGAGTGAAGCAGGTGTTGGCAAGGCTCTAAGTGGAGGTTGGAGCTAAATGCTATATGTCATTTTAATATCTTTTCTTTGAGTATTTTTTATATGTACATTAGATTTCTTAATTTGTGACATATAAAAGCAGGAAAGTGACATTTTTTAAAATGGTTAATAGATATAAGGTTGATTTCATAAACCTATATTAAGATAAAGGAAAATCTCAAAGAAACCAGCAAATTTAATACCCCAAGTAACTTTTTTAAAAAGAGAAGAAACTAAGCCCAAAGATAGCAGAAGAAAGAAAACAATAAAGGTTAGAGGAGAAAATAAATGAAACAGAGGCTAGAAATACAATAGAAAAGATCAACAAAACCAAGAATGCGTTTGTTGAAAAAATAAACAAAATTCACTAAGAAATAAGAGAGAAGAGAGAAGACTAAAATAAAATTATAAATTAAAGAGGAAACGTGATAGCTGATAGAATAGAAATATAATGGGTCATCAGAGAATGCTATTAAAAATTTTAGACTGACACATTGGGTAACATAGAAGAAATGAACACATTTCAAAAACATACAACCTACCAAGACTGAATCATTAAGAAATAGAAAATCAATAAAGAGTAAGGAGATAGAATTAGAAATCAATACCTCCCATTAAAAAGCAATCAGGACCAGATAGCTTCACAACAAATTCTACCAAACTTTAAAGAAAGTTAATGCTTCTCAACCTCTTTCAAAAAATTAAAGATAGGGGGCTACTTTCAAACTTATTTTATATGAGGCCAGAATTACCTTGATACTGAAGCCAGACAAGGACAACACAAGAAAAGAAAATTATAGGCCCCAATTTTTGATGAAGATAGATATAAAAGTCCTCAACAAAAATGCTAGAAAATCAAATTCAAAGGACTTTTAAAGGATCATGCTCCATGATCAACTCGGATTTGTTCCTGGAATACAAGGATGGTTTAATATATACAAATCAATAAATGTGATACTCCACATAAACAGAATTGAAAGAAAAAAATCATGTAGCCATATTAATAGATACAGTATTTGACAAACTTCAACATCCTTTCATGATAAAAGCACTGAACACATTTATATAGAAGGAATGTACCTCAATATAACAAAGGCCATAGATGACAAGACCATGGCTAACATATTTAACAAAGAAAAGCTAAAAGCTTTTTCTCCTAGAACAAGAACCAAGCAAGGATGACTACTATCACTTCTATTCAACATAGTAGTGCAAGTCCTAACCAGAAAAATTAGGCAAGTGAAAAAAATGAAAGGCATCCAAAGTGGAAAAGAAGAAAATAAATTGTCTCTGTTTGGACATGACATACTCTTATACATAGAAAACCCCAAAGACTCCACAAAATAAGTAAGTGAATAAACATTAGAACTAATAAATTAAATGAGATTGAAAGTTACAAAATCTACGTACAGAAATCAGTAGGAGAAATGCTTATATACTGTTAGCAGGACTGCAAATTATTTTAATAGTGCAACCTCTATGGAAAACTGTATGAAGATTCCTCAAAGAACTAAAAGTAGACCTACCATTCGATCCAGCAATCTCACTACTGAAATTTTCCCAGAGGAAAAAAGGTCATTTTAGAAAGAAGACACCTGTACTCAAATGTTTATTGCAGCACAATTCACAATTGCAAAGATGTGGAATCAACCCAAGTATCCATCAATTCATGAGTGGATCAATAAAATATGGTATATGTATGCCATGGAGTACTACTCAGCCATAAAACAGAATGTATTACTGCCTTTTACAATAATTTGGATGGAACTGGAGAACATTATCCTACATGAGGTATCCCAAGAATGGAAAAACAAACAGCATATGCACTTGTTATTAAACTGGAACTAACCAATGAGCACACATGTGTACAGAGGAATGTAAAACTTGCAGGAAATCAGGCAGGGGGAAGGGGTGAGGGGAGAAGGGGAAAAGCACAGGTTCTTATCCCGTGTTTCTCCCATTGCATCCTATAATCAACTCTTTTTTTTTTTTTTCTTAGCAATAGGTCAGAGGTCCTGAGAGACCAGCTTTCAGAGCCTGGTGCGTTTTAGTTTTGACAGGACCCAAGCGTGTCATGAGATTTTGCCTGCGGTAGCTGGTCAATTCTGACCCTCAGGAGCAGAGCACCGTTGGTTAACCACGGGTTTAGCATTTTGGCGCTCCCGCTCCCCAGCATTCGGCATGTTATGTGGCACCGCACACTAGTGTTTTTATCTTTTTTTTTTTTTGTATATAGGGTATAAATTTATTAACAGTGAAAAAGCATTTACCCGAAGTGAATGTTTACAAAATACAAAGAGTATCTCCACAGTCTGGCTAGCTTATTATTTTAGGCATTATCTCAAACTGCATAGGGTTCTCTCTCACTCATTTGACCATTTCTCCTTCTGTCTCTAATCAAAATTTTATCTTAAAAATTAAAACAAACAGGAATATTTAATGCCTAACCCTTTAGAAATAGTTACTATGGAAAAAATATTAAACAAATTATCTGCTGTCAAGCCTTAGGTATTTTAAAACTAAATTATCTACTAAAATAGAAAAATAATAGACTAAATAACAGCAGCTATAACACAAATAAGCAATTTCAATAATGTTCATAGGTATTATGTTAATAACTAAAATATAAATACAATTCTTCCACTGTATCTATCTCTACTATGCACGCAGAGAGAGAGAGAAAGAGCGCGCACACAAGCCGCAATATGTAAGGCTTGGCTTGAGTATACCAAGATGAAGTTTTTCCCCCTTCCTACTTAAAGTCTAGAAAATATAGAATTTGAGTAGTCACATAATGTAACTTACTGTTCCAACTTCCCTAAAGTTAGGCCAACTGGATAGGAATTCCTGATTCTGAATTGGTAGTTTTCTGAATAGGTTTTATTAAAGTTGGAGACATATATCTTACATAATTTAAATTAAGTAGCAACACGCCTAGGGAAATCCTCATTTAATATTCCTTGATTTGATGTTATAGTTTTATACTGAGATATCAAGTAGGTAAGAATTTAAAGGACTATCCACCAAGTTCTTTTTTTATTTAGTGGCAAAAAAAGGGGGGGGCAAAAACCTACCTAATGGGTACAATGAACTCTATTTGAGTGACGGACACACGTATAGCTGTGACTAAGGATTACAAAAGCAATCCATGCAACCAAAAACATTTGTACCCCCTTAATACTTGGAAATGAAAAAAAAAACACACAAAAATCAGTATTATTTCCAAACACTAACAATTAACTATCCAAAAATGAAATTAAGAAAACAATCTCATTTCCAATAGCACAAAAAAGAATAAAACACTTAAAATAACTTTAGTCAATAATGTTAAAGATCTATACACTGAAAAATATAAAATACTGATGAAAGAGATTAGAAATTTGACACAAAAATGGAAAGAGGTCTAGTGTTCATGTATTGGAACAATTAATATTGTTAAGATGCCCATACTACCCAAAGCACACTACAGATTCAATGTAATCTCTATCAGAATTCTGATGGCATTTTTCTTAGAAATAGAAACAAAATTCTACAAAGACCATGGAACCACAAAGGCCATGAATAGCCAAAGAAATATTGAACAAGAACAAAGTTTGAGGTTTAACACTTGTTGATTTCAGAATTATAGTTCTTAAAGTTCACTTTTATTTAGAAAGTATAAAAATATCAATTTTCAAAGTATAATAAAATATACATATGTACTATTATGCTTATTATATAAAAGTATAATCCCCCAAATTGTGAGAAGCAATACACACTAGATTTTCATTTAAATAAAGTTATAAATATTTGGATAGTACTCAGGACTAAATTAGAGAAAAAAACTTGGTAGAATATAAAATAACTTTCAGTTCCATAACTTTCGTTAAATTTAAAATAAAAAAAAATCACATCAACAACTTATGTGCAAGAGTCTAAAGTGAATCATGATTACTATTCTTCAGAAGCTTCTGATCATGTAAGAGATGAAAGTTATGTATATTTTTAATAATAATGCAATTATCATTTATTGAAAACCTATGATATATGTAAGTATTTTACATGTGTAATGTGCTTGGTGCTTTAATATGTGTTATTTTCCTTATCTTCTAAGGAATTCTTGCAATAGTATTTTCCCTATGTTTCAGAGAAGGAAAATGGGGCTCAGAGAGATTAGACAATATGCAAAAGTCATTTTGTCACAAGATTAGAATAGAGGCACATCTAATTCTATAGTTATTGCAATTCACAATGCAAGGAAGTTGTGATAAGTTAAGTTTACCAACCATATGGCGTATATCCTATGACAGAATAACAAACCATTAAAAATGATGAATGGTGTCATATTATGAAATGGTCTGTAAAATGGGAGAGAAAACATTATCTAAGTAGGATACAATATTGAGGAAAAAGACAAAATCATTTAATGTGACCAACTTTTTATTTTATGCAGACATTTATAGGACTCCTGTCCAAACGCATATTGCTAAATCCTCTTGTCATTTCATGATAAAAAAATGAATATTGATATAACAATTACACCATTATATAAATCTAATAATAGTAATACTGATGATGGTCCTTATGAACTTTTAAAAGAAAATAAATTTCTTCAAAGCAAAGACTCCAAAAAATATCACAAATTCAATATTACATATGACTAAATGAAAACATCTTTACACTTTAATCTCAAATCATATTGGCTCTGTTTGACTCTCATGGTCTTACCCTCAGTTATTAAAAACTTCATACATTAAAAACAAAACAAAAATTTGCATATTTGACAAGCATGTTTTTTTTCTTGGTAATAAACACTCAAAATGTTGTCATCTAACCAATATATAGTGAATCAAACTCCAAACCAAATAAAAATTCCTCTAGTGGCAATAAAATTCATGTAACTTAATTAGGATAGCTTCTTCTGTTTAGTACAATTGATATATAAAAATGAACATACAATATCAGGATAAATTTTGTAAGTTATTTTCCACTTTTCTTTTGAGTAATCAATACATTGCAGGAATATGATACATATTCTTGATATTAAAATTTAATATTAGGTATTATGAGACACTGGACATATAAAATGATTAAATATACATCTTAAATTTTCTTATACATAATATTTATGTTTCAGGATTATCTTTTTTTTATTTCTTTGTGTGTGTGTTTGTACAGGTAGTTACCAGAGTTCTTTAAATTAAATGGCTACATATATATAGCATGCAGTGTAGTAAGATTTGTTGACAACTCTTCTTTCACTTTTTTATTGGCTTTATAAAAGTAATTGACCCTAAATATAGACATTAAAATTACAATAAAAATATATTTTAATATACTGGCAACATAAAAAGTCAAATAAGAGTCTACAAACTCTGAAAATAATTTAAACAAATATCCAACCATTTTAAAATCATTAGGTAAAAACCTGTGATGAGAATGTTAATTATCTTTATAGAATTTTATAAACCATGAAATGGAAGCTTCAGTACTAAACCATCTTAAAATTCATCCCAATATTACAGGTTATGCTACTTGAAAAACAAATTACAGATGGTCCTTGGGTTACATCCTGACAAACTAATCATAAGTTGAAAATATCGTAAGTCAAAAATCCATGTAATATACCTAATCCGCCAAACATTCTACCTATCTTAAATGCGCTCAGACCAATTACGTTAGTCTATACTTCGCCAATAAATTATGAATATGTCAAGTAATTTATTGAAATCTCTACTGAAACTGAAAAACAGAATGACTGTATGGTATTCAAGGTACAGTTTCCACTGAATGCCTATTGCTTTCACACCATGATAGAGTCAGAAAATTGCAAGCCCAATCACTGTGTGTCAAGGACTGTCTATACTAAGCGAATAAATCATTCTAAAACTCTAAAACTACGAAATAGCCATACAAAATATTTTTTCTGGAATGATATCAATAGTACATATTTTGGTCTATATTTAATTCTATGATAGGGAATATGGTATTGACATCCATTATTTTTTGTGTCTTTTAAGTGATTAAGACACTTTAATACCATAATGGCATGCATGCCATATGCATGTGTGTGTGTGTATGTGTGTTTATACTCTTAATGATCTCAGAGTAGGACAACATAGTCTGGCTATGTATATACATATATATATACACACACACATACACACACACAAATATATACATATATATGGTATATAATATGCATATTTTAGAATAGTTTTACATTTATAGAAAAATTATGAGAAAAGTAAAATATTCTCAGATATCCCACACCCATTTTCCTCTATTATTATTATCTTACACCATTAGCATGGTGCATTTGTCAAAGTGATGAATTAATGTTGATAAATTTCTATTAACTATTAAAGTCCATTCTTTATTTGTATTTCCATTTTCTATTCCATGATCCAGTGTAGTGCATTAAATTTAGTTGTCTCCTTAGACTCCTCTAGACTGTGAGATTTTCTCGGACTTCATTTGTTTGGGAGGATTTTGACAGATTTGAGGAGTACTGATCAGTTATTGTATAAAATGTTTTTGAATTTCAATATGTCTGATGTTTGTCTCAGAATTAGGCAAAGGTATGGGGTTTTGTTTTGGGAGGAAGACAACAAAGATAAAGTTCTAGTCTCATCACATCACATCAAGGAGACATACCTTGGTCACTTGAATAAGGTAGCATTTTTCAGGTTTCTCTGCTGACAAGTTATTCTACTCACCCCACCTGCCTCAGAATTTTATAGCCTGCAAAGAAATCACTCCTCACACTGCTCAAATTTAAAGGATGGTTCATGTTCTACCTCCTTGGAGGGGAAGTATCTACATAAAATATTTGGAATTCTTCATGGGAGGATTGTCCATTTTCCTTCACTTATTTATTCAATTATTTATTTATATCAATACAACTCAAGGATATTTATTTTGAACTTTTTCTTTATTCTTGTGTTACATAATATGATGTTATGATATTTCCCTACAGTAATTGGTTATTCTCTTCTGTTTCTTTGAAAATTCTTTTTTTTTTTTTTTTTGAGACAGAGTCTCACTCCTTTGCCCTGGCTAGAGTGAGTGCCGTGGCATCAGCCTAGCTCACAGCAACCTCAGACTCCTGGGCTCAAGCGATCCTACTGCCTCAGCCTCCTAAGCAGCTGGGACTACAGGCGTGTGCCACCATGCCCGGCTAATTTTTTCTATATATTTTTAGCTGTCCAATTAATTTCTTTCTATTTTTGGTAGAGACAGGGTCTCGCTCTTGCTCAGGCTGGTCTTGAACTCCTGAGCT
>CAUYSK010070064.1:0-16886 GCA_963575035.1 Avahi laniger | reverse complement strand
TTGTTTTTCCATTCTTGGGATACTTCACTTAGTAGGATGCGTTCCAGCTCTATCCAGGAGAATACAAGAGGTGCTATATCACCATTGTTTCTTAAAGCTGAATAGTACTCCATGGTATACATATAGCACATTTTATTAATCCACTCATGTATTGATGGACACTTGGGTTGTTTCCACATCTTTGCAATTGTGCTGCTATAAACATTTGGGTGCAGGTGTCTTTTTCATAGAGTGTCATTTGATCTTTTGGGTAGATGCCCAGTAATGGTAGTTCTACTTGTATCTCTTTAAGGTATCTCCATATTGCTTTCCACAGAGGTTGCACTAGTTTTCAGTCCCACCAGCAGTGTATGAGTGTTCCTATCTCTCTGCATCCACGCCAACATTTATTGTTTTGGGACTTTTTGACAAAGTCCAGTCTCACTGGAGATAAGTGATATCTCATTTCCCCCTCTTTCTTTCACAAGCCTAGGAGTCAGGGGAAAAATATTTTATTTACTCTTAAACATGGATTTATTGGAGCAATATTTAACTGAGTAGCTTTAGTTGTTTCCACATTCCATCTTCAATCCAACAAGGTGTGTTCCATCTCCATCTTCTTTACCTCCTCCCCCTTAGTTAACACATATGTAGTCCACAACAGAAAAAGGCACTAATTATCCTAGGCATTTATGTGCAGTATCTCATTTGAGTTTTTTTATATCAGATTCAAAGAATGGTTATTAATGCTTATCATCTTCTATATGTTCCCTTGTGTACCAAATTGGAATTTCTTGGTATATTCCCAGGAGTGGAATTGCTGTGTCTCAGAGTTTGATCATTCTCAGTTCTGCTAAACATTGCCAGATTTTTTTTTTCAGAAGAATAGTACCAATTTATAGTCCTACTAAGAGTGTAAAGGGTAGGCTTCACATTTCCTTACAACTCTGATAGTATTTTATATCATTTCAGTTGTCTAAATCCTTGCCAATTTGTAAGTGTATAGATTGCCACCTTTCTTTTGAAATAACAGTCTACCACTTTACTTTTCAATCCCTTTAGACTTCTTATGGAAATATAATAAACACACAGAAAGGTATACATAAGTGCACATCTCAATATAGTTTTAGAACCAGAACACACTGTGTAACCTATTCAGATCAATAAAGTTTTGTGTTTCTCTGACTACTCCTAACTTTGAATCTCCTCATACTCATTGGCTATTTGAATCCCTTTCATATTTCATATCCTTTGTCCATTGTTCTATTGAGCTTGTTGTTTCTATCTTTCTGCTGTGCAAGGGATTCTTTTACATTCTAGAGCTTAGTTATTTGTATTAGATATGACAAATATCACCTGCTGGTCTGCCTTGGGCTGTTAGGGTTTTAAATATACATTTGGGCTATAATTTGTGAAGAATGAAAGATATTTGTGTTTCAAAAACAGTGTGTACTGATAAAAAGCCAGGGGCCTGGTCTTTAAAGTAGAAAATTTTTTCACTCCATTATAATAAATAAGAGCACAAACTCCAGCCAGTGGACAGAGATCATACAGTGCCTTATTTGGTCTTAAAAGTAAAAAAAAAAAAAAAAAAAAAAGAACATTTCTATAGACTTTTTAAGAAAAGGTATAGGGAAAAAAATATATCCAAATGCAAATTTCAGCTGATCCAATTTAATGTCTGTTGGTATTGCTGTTTTTTTTCATAAAATAAAGTCTTCTGATTGGCAAATATAATTGCTTCACTTTAATCCTGTTGCTTTGCCTACTCTTTACTCAGAGTCTCTGATTGACAGCTTGATATGTTTTCTTAGAATTAAATCAAGTGAGTCCACTAAATTAATTGAAAGGGCTATGCATTTAGACCACCTGTTCCTCAGCTGTCTTAGTGCACAGTCATGTCAGATAATCAACTGGGTTTAATTTTCCTTATTTCTTAAAACCAAGCAATCAATCAAATCTTCAGAATATAAAAGAAAAATATAACATTTAATTGGAAACTGGGTGAAGACATACCTCTTGGATTCCAGTGTAACTTTTATTCTGATACCTATAACGAGACATTAGCCAATGAAAAGCAATATTTCCAAGAACAGCTGAAAATTACCAGAAAGACTCAAGAATAGCTTCGGCAGACTCTAACAACCAAGGCTTGAGGAGTACGTGAGCATCTCTCACATATTCACATATGGAAGGCTTTTGGGGGATAAATGCAGACTGCACTAGGGAGGCAAGAGAGATTGCCGTTGCTGGAGAGTAAAAACTATTTCTGATATTAAGGTCTGTGTAGGTCCTTGGGATGGACTCCCATTCATTTAAGACATACCCATAGAAATAGGCACACCTGCCTTCGAAAGTGCCAGTGACATGGGGCTCCAAAAAGTCAAGGGAATTGAAACTATTAGATAAACTGCAAGGGAAAGAACAGAATTTCAAGGGAGGCTGACACCTGAGGTTACTAATGTTCCAATTTCCTGACATTGCAAGATGACAGCAATGTCCCAGATGATACTTTAAGAAAGGAAATAAAGGTCTAGGTGAGTTTCCCCCCTTCCTCATATATTTCTATTCCATAGAGGCAACATTAACCTTTTAAGGGGAATAGTAGATGGAACATTATTGGCAAAAAAAATAAGTGTTTGTTAAATAAATGAAGGAAGTATTTCTTTTAATAAAGCTAAATACACAATACATGCAGAATATCTGTCTTGTTGATGGGCATCTTGATAAGGTTGAAACCAAAAGGGTTCTTCTGTCTACTGTCCGTCATGTAGATACCACTTATTATTTTCTATGACTTAAAAAGACTTGGTATTGAAATTTGAAAAAAAAGTAAATTCATATAATTACTTTATACTCAGAGAGTTACTTTGCTTTCTGAATTTGTAAAGTAGAACCTGGTATTGTGATGATCTTTGTGTTATGTTATTTTTTTGGATTCTCCAAATGGGAAACTCCTAAAATAATTGTAGAACTAATGCAACATTCGTGGCCCTCAAGGACATATACTCATTCCAGTGAGAGAGCCCTGGTATCACCTACTGAAGGGGCTTCCACTCCTGATTCAAAGTGGAATTACCAAGGAATCAAAAGCTCATTTAACTAGAAATAGAATAAGAAATTAAGGAGGACCTCAATTTCTTTTTTAAAGTTGTTTTTATTGTGCTAAAATATAAAGGAAAATTTTTAGACAAGAATGCTATTTTGGTTGAATATGGTACAAATATTTTTATTGAGTCTGGGCTATGTCTTTTCATTTTCTTTATGGTAAGTTTTTTGATATGGAAGTTATTTATTTATTTTAATGTAGTCTTATTTATTGAGTATTTCTTGGTATTTTATTTTGTTCAAGGGCTAGTTGTCTACTCTTATGATATATATATCATTCATATTTTTCTAAATGTTTTATAGCTTTGCCTTGCACATTTAAGCAGATTATTCACAAAATGTTTTTGTAAAAAGTGGGAATTACAATTATATTTTTCCCCAGATGTATAACTAATCTAGAGGGCACTATTTTTGAGTAATCCCTCTTTTCCCCACTTGTCTGCAATGCCAGATTTGACAAACGTTACAATCAGATCCTATATTGCTGTCAGTAGGTTCCTAGACTTGTACTTTATTTCATTTAGTCTATTTGTTTACCACTAAGTCAAAATCACATTGTTTAGATCAATAGCTTTTAAAATTGTTCCCCATGTTGTTATTTTCCTTTAATATTGGCTTTTCTGTTAGAATTAGATTAATTCTTGAGTTAATTTTGGGAGAACTGACATCACTACTTGAGTCTTCCCATCCATAAGCATATTATGTGTCTCCTCTGATTTAGGTTTACTTTACAGTTTTTCAAAAATATAATATAATTTTATCCACAAAGTGCTATATATATATATTGTATTAGTTTTATTCATAGATATCTTATATGTAGCCTAACCTTCTTTGAAACACTGCTTGGTGCTGATAATTAAAACATAATTTCATTCCTTTGCTTCTCACTTATCATGTTTTTGGGAGCTTTGATTTTATTATATCTGATTAATGATTTATTGGATTTTAATCTCTAATGGGTTTTGATGGATTTTTCCCCAAAGTGTCAAGCATTTTTCTACAAAATATTTCATCAAACAGGCATAAGACTGCAATAACTCAAAGAGATAACCAAGAAATAAAATGGTGGTTGTTTGAACAATAAAATAGTGGGGTCTTATAGTACAAATAACCTGAATACCCCTTCTCAGTGGTGTTTTAACATCATTCTTTCTATGATAATCTCTATGAATAGTTAGGAGAAGCCTGGATATGAAGTTTGTAACTAAGAAAAGTATAAATCCAGATTGATGACAATTACCCAAAAGGCTAACCATTTTTCCACCTTAGGCTAGTGATTCTCATTTACTGTAGGTAACTTACGTAGTAGAATAAAAGATGAAGTTAAGCCCTGCACCAGATATCCACTGTATGGCTTTGCCTACTTTTCAATCAGTTGTTTGAGTCTGATGCAACCCAGAATGCAGAACCAGAATGGCATTGTGCTATTCCTTTGGTGTTTCCAAATTTCTACATTTAGAAATTTAAAGGAGGGAAAGTAAAGTTGTCATTGCTTTGTCACATATTTCTTCATTCTCCTTTTTTAAAACATAAATGAAATCAAACCATGTACTAGGTTCTTCACATTGTCTTTGCCTTCTTCTCCATCATATTTCCCTTCCCTATTTCTATTACTTGATACTTTCATGTGCCATGGCATTCATGAGTACAATTCTTCTGGTCCAGAAGTTTCTATTTGTCTACAAGTAGATGCTTTCAGCTAATTCTCTATTCTCTCTCTTCCTAAAATAGCTATATTTGTACTTAAATTATGAAAGTTTATGGCTAAAACATCTAAGTCCACTGGATGTTGTGGACCCTACCCAGCAAGGACTTAAATATGAAACTTTAGATGAGAAATGGAAATATGATTGTGCATAACCTGCTGAAATTAAAAGTCTCTCCTCTAGGAATCCTAAGGGGACCTATCACTTCTCCGAGACTGGATCTTGCTCAAAAATGAACCTTAATTTGTTACTTGCAGTTCTGGTTTCCCTGATGCTATTAATAAGTTGGTACTAGAGGGCTAATAAGAGCAACATATCAGAAGCCCCAAACCAAGCACTTTATGCTGCAAAAATTTAGAGTAGAGAGAAAGTACAAGGGTATTCAGCAAATATCCCATCTCTTAGGGAATTAAAGGACATATTATTCCCAAGAATAGCTTAACTCTAGGTTGAAATTTTTATATTTATTTCAGTAGCTTCAGTTCATTTTAGAACATGAATTTTTTTCCCCCTTCTATTTGTGGTGTCAACATAGCTCAGAAAATTTTTGTCTGGGGTGAATTTAAGTAAGAGTAATTCTGTATTTTTTTTCTTTCTGTTTTACAAATACATGCATATTTGTAGACTGTAACTTTCAGAAGTCAAATTTAGTGATTCAATTTTGACTAATGACCCTCCTTTTAATGTTGTATTTCTATCTATTAATATATTTTCAGCAATATTTATTGCGTGCCTCTTCTGCAACTGGTACTTCTGTAGACGCTAGCATTAGAGAGAAATTACAGACATAATTTCTTACTCCTAAGAGAATGACGTCTAATAGATGAAGAAACATTCAACTTCTAGTCCTTACTTACTCAGAATTTGATTTGTGAGTGACGTTTTGGGTGAAATTATCTCTTCATATCAAAAAACAAGACCAACTAATTAGACACTGAACTCAGCATGCATCTAAAGTCATTTTAAATATCCTTCAGTAAATAAGACTAGCTAACCACCATTCTAGGTCCTGAAGACACAGAAATATGCCACAACAGTCTATCTCCAATAAAGGAGAAACTCACTTTTGAACTACTTTCAATGTCAAATAACATTTTGTACCTGTCTGCTAGTGTTATAAATTGTCAACTCTCATTCATGTTTCCTTGATCCTTGGAGTCTCTTTTTTAGATACTGCAATCCTACAACCAGTGAACTTCTGCTAAGGAGAATGAAGATCATGTGTCAACTGGAGAATGTATGAATCTCTTTGCTATCACATTACTGTTGATTTTATCTAAATAAATAAAGTGTTCTATTCCAAAGAAGAATGCTTTGACCACTTGAAGTCCCCAGTGAGACTAAAAATGACATTTAGAAATTGCGTGGAGATAATAAATATATTTGGTCCAGTCATAAAGAGCATGCCTGTAGCTTTAGAGCACCTGGTTAGTTATGCAGGGATCCAGCTGTCCTTGAGACCCCACTTTATGAATTAACTGGAAAAGGAAAGAAGAGGTAGACAAAGGCAAAGAAGTGGGAAGGCAAAGGGCAAAAACAGAGAGGTTTAGAAGACACTGTCCAAAATTACACCTGGGGGAAGAGTCATGCTGATTTAGGATGGATGAACTGGCAAGACTAAATGAAACCAATTCATAGCAAGCCTTTTATAGCTTCTTTTAAGTTCACTTTTTTCCCACCCAAATTATTGGTGTGGTCTTGCACAATAGTTAAGAATGACAAGTATCAATATATTGATCAGGCCAAATCTATCAGCATTTCAAAATGATGAATTTATTCAATACAGAGAATCTGTGATATTCCGGGCACTGAAGATAAAGAAAGCAAGCCCTGTATTTCAATAGGCTTATAGCTGGCTAGAAAGCAAGAGAGACTTACTCATTCATTCATTTAGCAAATATTTATTATACCTACTAAATCCAGGACTGTGTTTTTAGTGCGAATATAGCAGGGAACAAAACCAGTAGGTTTTCTGCCCGTGAGAGCTTACATTCTAAGGAGAAAGAAAGAGAAAAAAAGATACAACCAAACAAATAAACATATACATAATATATCTAAAGATAGGGACAAATGCTATCAGAAAATAAAAGAAAATAATTAGGTAGATGTAGGGGAGGATACTTGAAACTGGGTTGGTCAGGAAAGTACCTTTGAGCTGATATTTGAGCTTCGAATTGAAAGATTAGAAGGAATTACTCATACAAGTTTTGAGAGAGAGTGTCTCAGGCAGAGAAGCTAATACACTAGCTTGTAACGTTTGTAGAACAGAAAGAAACTACAGAAGCTAAATTTAGTAAATAGAGGAGAGAGTTTTATGAGAAGTTCCAAGAAGTAGTGAGGGATCTCTTCATATAGAGTCTGGAAATCAATGGGGACAGTTTTAGATTTTATTCTAATTATAGAAAGAGATGATAATTTTAAAAGAGTATTGATATATTGAAAATTACATTCATAAAAGATGATTACAGCTACAAGGACTAAAAGGGGCTGTTATGTATGGGACAAAAATGGAAGCAGGAGATTAGTGACGAAGTTGTTTTAGTAGCTCAGGCAGAGTGGACAATGGTAGAAATGGAAATGACAATAAATAGTCAGACTGAGGATATATTTAGAAAATAGTGTAGATAGATCTTTTACTTTATCTAGTGTAGCTATTAATAGATCTTGGCTTTGATATGAGAGTGGAAGGAAAAAAAACCAAGAATAATTCTTATTGTGTGGGGACAGGCTTAAAATAGGGTAATAGTGTAATAATGATGCCATTTACAGAAATCAGGACAACTTTAGAAGGGATATATTTTGAGAATAAAAGCAAGAACTTTGTTTTGGCATATTCAGTTTGAGATGTTTGTTGAACACTTAAGAGATACCCCGTAAGCAATGAATATATAGGTCTAAATATCAGTGAAAGTGACAATACTGGGAGATAGCAGTTTGGAGGGCCATCTATGCATTGATGGCATGTAAAGACGTAAGTCTCAATGATAAGTATTTCACAATATTATTTGAAAGACACGGATTTCTAGCTCTGAAATAAGATGGCTTAGAATCACTTTTTCCATGCTGTTTTCCTCTGAATACAACTAAATACTCTAGAAATAATTCAATAGACAACCAAAATATGACTCTGGGTAGGAAGGTAAACCAGTTATGGATATCAGAACTTGAGGAAAGAATGCAGTGAGTTCTCTGGATTTTTGTTTTATCTTCCATATATCCTGGAGTAGGGGCTACAGAGGCATACAATTCAAAACCACCAACAGGTATAGACAACATGTACAAACAAACAAGAAAAGCTTGCTCTCTCTTGCCAAAGACTGAGAAGCAGAAGTGCATCAGAGAGCCAGTGGAGTATATCAATGCCTTCTTTGCAACCAGCCACTGGCAGGCTCTCCAATCTGCCCAGTGATCAGTGGGGAAGCTCCAGTGGATAAACAACCCCCACAGTGACAGCAAAGCCCCTGACCTCTCCACAACCATATCTCCGGCAAGTAGTCTGGTTCCACCACAACATCAGCAGCAGCCACAGCAGCAGCAGCAGCAGCAGCAGCAGCAGCAGCAACAAAGCTACAGTGGACCTACCCAACCCCTGTTCTACAACCAGGAACTGGTGTGCGGGCCATCTACCCATAAATATAGCATTAGAGAAGCCCAGCATCTCCCTGCCCTTTACCTACCAGTATAAAAAGACCCAGGCCCAACATCTTAACCCCTCATTTATAGCATGGCAATGGATCTGAAATCTAATGTTTGTAGAATTACAGCCCACATAAGGCAGCCAAAACTTACTCCAGAACTAAACTTAAACTTAAGCCAGAACTAAACCTGAACAAGGTACTGTCTGCTAAAATAAAGCATTTAAATAGGATCAAGAGTATTGTAATGTAATGACCAAATGGTCTGGGATACATTTGACTTACTAAGAACTAAGAAACACTTGTTGGATGACAAAAGACAATTACTGACGCCAATACCAAGATAAATCAGTGGTGGAATTATTTGACAAGAATTTTAAAGTAGCCGTCATAAAAATGCTTCAATAAACAGTTACAATTTTTCTTGAAAACAAAAAATATCTCATAAAAGAAATACATATTATATACATGATCAAATAAAAAATAGAACTGAAAAATGCAATAGCCAATATTTTTTAATCAGTAGTAGAGAGGAGATGACAGTAAAGAATCAGTGAACTTGAGGCAGATCAATACAATTACTCAATTTGAATGACAGAAAAAAAAGTAGAAAAAATAGATAGTGCCTCAGGAACCTAACAATAAGAAAGAAGAGTTAACATTTGTATTATTGAGTTACCAAAAGCAGAAAAGAAAGAGTGTAAGCTAGAAAAATATTTGAATAAATAGTGGCTTAATTATTCCGAAATTCACTGAAAGGCACGAACCTACAAATTCCAAAAAGTGGGCAAAGCACAAATAAGAAAACCTAAAGAAATCCACAACAAGACACAACATAATTGCACTTTTAAAAACTAAAGACAGAAAAAAGACTGGTAAATAGAGCCAGAAACAACATATTACTTATAACATATAGAGGAACATCAATTTGAATAAGAGCAGATTTCTCATCTAAAATCATGGATGGCAGAGTAAGTATACTGCACAAGATTTTAAGTACTGAAAGAAAAGAAAGATCAATGCTGAGCCCTATATCCAGCAATGCTATCTTTCAGGCATGAAGGACAAATAAAGACATTCTAAGATGGAAAAAAAAAAACCTAAGAAAATTTGTTGCTAATATTAATATATTGACCACTAAAGAATGGCTACAGGAAGTTCTCCAAAAAGAAAAATAAATAATAGCAGGAGAAGGCTGGGACCTTCAGATAGGAAATGTAATGACTAAAAATAAAAGTAAGCATAATACACTGTCACTTCATGAGTTTATTAATTTATACAGTTATTCCTCTGGTTATTATGCTTCACTTTATTGCACTTCACAAGTATTGAATTTTTTACAAATTGGAAGTTTGTAGCAACTCTGCATTGAGTAAATCTATCAGCACCATTCATAAAAGAGCATGTGCTCACTTCCTGTCTCTGTGACACATTTTTGTAATTCCCACAATATGTCAAACTTTTTCATTATTGTATTTGTTATGGTGATCTATGATCAGTGATCTTTGATGTCACCATTGCAGTTGTTTTGGGGCACCATGAACCATACACATGTAAGACAGTGAACTTAACTGGTAAATGTTGTGTGTGTTCTGACTGCTTCACTGACTGTTCCTCCATTCCTCTCTCTCATCTTGGGCCTACCTATTCCCTGAGGCACAATGATATAGAAATTAGGCCAATTAATGACTGTACAATGACATCTAAGTGTTCAAGGGAAAGGGAGAATCACACATCTTCCGCTTGAAATCAAAAGCTGGAAATGATTAAGCTTAATGAGGAAGTCAAAAGCCAAGATAGGTCAAAGTCTAGGCCTCTTGTGCCAAACAGGTAGCCAAGCTGTGAAAGTAAAGGAAAAGTTCTTAAAGGAAATTAAGTTTTACTCCAGTGAACAAGCAAATGATAAGAAAGTGAAACAGTCTTATTGCTGATGAGGAGATAGTTTGAGTACTTTGGGGAGAGGATCAAACCAGCCACAACATTCCTTTAAATACAAGCCTAATCCAGTGCAAGGCCCTAACTCTATTAAATTCTATAGGGTTGAGAGAGGTGAGGAAGGTGCAGAAAAAATATTGGAAGCTAGAAGAGGTTGGTTCACGAGGTTTAAGGAAAGAAGCCAACTCCGTAAAATAAAAGTGCAAGGTGAAGCAGCAAGTGCTTATATGGATGCTGATGCAAGCTATCCAGAAGATCTACCTAGGATAATTGGTGAAGGTGGCTACACTAAACAACAGTGTTCAATATAGATGAAATAGCCTTATGTTGGAAGAAGATGTCACCTAGGCCTTTCTTAGTTAGAGAGGAGACGTCAATGCCTGGCTTCAAAGGAAAGGCTGAATTTCTTGTTAGGGGCCAATGCAGCTGGTGACTTTAAGTTGAAGCCAATGCTCATTTACCATCCCCCAAATCCTAGCGCTCTTAAGAATTATACTAAATCTACTCTGCCTATGCCCTATAAATGGAATAACAAAGCCTAAATGACAGCACAACTGTTTATAGCATCATTTACTGTATATTTTAAGCCCACCATTGAGACACACTGTTTAGACAAAAAGATTCCTTTTAAAATATTACTGCTCAATGACAATGCAGCTAGTCACCCAAGAGCTCTGATGGAGAGGTACAAAGAGATTAACACTGTTTTCATGACTGCTAACACAATGTCCCTTCTATAGTCTACTGATCAAGGAGTAATTTTGACTTTCAAATCTTATTATTTAAGAAATACCTTTTGTAAGGCTATAACTGCCATAGATAGTGATTTCTCTGATGGATCTGGGCAAAGTAAACTGAAAACATTCTGGAAAGGATTTACCATTCTAGATGCTGTTAAAAACATTCATGATTCATGGGAAGAGCTCAAAATATCAACATAAACAGGAGTTTGGAAATTACTGATGCCTTCATGGATGACTTTGAGACGTTCAGTACTTCAGTGGCGGAAGTAACTGTAGATGTGATAAAAATAACAAGAGAATTAGAAGCGGAGCCTGAATGTGTGACTGAATTGCTGCACTCTCATTATAAAACTTGAATGGGTGAGGAATTGCTTCATATGGATGAGCACAGAAAGTGGCTTCCAGGGATGAAATATACTCCTGCTGAAGGTACCATGAGAATTGTTTAAATGACAACAAAATATTTAGAATATTACATAAATTTAGTTGATAAAGCAGTAGCTGGGTTTGGGGGGACTGACTTTATTTTGAAAGAAGTTCTACTGTGGGTAAAATGCTATTAAACAGCATCACATACTACAGAGAAATCTTCATGAATGGAAGAGTCAATAGATACATTGTTGTCTTTTTTTTTTTTTTTTTTTAATTTATTTCAGCATATTATGGGGGTACAGATGTCTCTGCTACACATGTTGCCCTTGCCCCCACCTCCCTCCCCAAATCCGAGTTTCAAACATGTCCATCATTTGGGTGGTGCACATTGCACTCCCTGTGCATGCATACACCCCTCCTCTCCTCCCTCCTCCCCCCTCCCTCCCCCCCCGCCCAACGTCCAACAGATGCCATTCCTATATGCGCACTTATGTGTAGATCAGTTAATACCAATTGATGATGAGTACGTGCGGTGCCTGTCTTTCCATTCTTGGGACACCTCACCCAGTAGAATGCATTCATTTTACATAAATTTTAACTTAAAAAAACTGAAACCAACATAAGTCTTTTTATAATTTCTATAGCATCTGATGCATACTAAATCATATCACTTATAATGTTCAATTTTTCATTCATTCATTTTACAAATATTTATTCAATATTTACTATCTAGCAAGCACTGGGATGTAATATAATGAAGACGCAATCCTTACCCCCAAGGAATTGTGTGTAGGATGGAGTGAGGTAAAAGTGGATAAAGAATGTCTTATTTGTCATTGTATCTCAAATGATAGCATAGGTATATAGTAGGTGTCTAATAAAAATTTGTTAAGTTTACCAATAACGGATGAAAGGCTGAATGAATAATGTCCTTTTGAGAATTTTACTGCTCACTGAATTCCCCTGACACAGCTGGGAAGGGGGCTCGACTCAATCATGGGTATAAAACCAACCAATTAGAAAAATGAAACACTGAATTAGACTAAATTTCATGAGAGTGTTATAATAAAATCCAAGACATTAAATTAAGTTTTATAGAATGATGGTACCTTCCCTAAAGAATAAAATACTTTGACATTCCTAATGATCCCTGTTGCTGAGTATTTTGTTATAATTAACCTTAGGGCTTATCTGCAAGAGTTCATGAAACCAGAGCTGTAGTTCCCCGCATTTGATGTTTCAAACTCCTCAAATACCATATTTGATTTTCTTACATGTGAGGATGCTCAGAATCTAAATTATGACCATATATTCCTTCTACATTTCAAACTCAATCTCTGTGTTTAACTTTTATGTGGTCAAATTGGATTCCCAATTCTTCCTTGTTGATTCAACAAACATTTATAAAAGTGAGGGATTTGGGACAATGAGTCCAAGCTTCAAAGTTTAGACCACTGCAGAGAAGTCCAGATACAGCGACTGACAAAGAAGGAAAGAAGATGAGTTTGATTTTAAGTATAGACATTCAGATGAGAATAGGGTGCCCAGATAGAACCATCTGGCAAGTAGTTGTAATTGTGGAAGAGAATCTTTGGGGAGAGTTTGGAACTTTATGGATACACTTGCTAAGATGGAATTCTTATCACCATTTACACATGCTGTGAAAATCTCCACCCTTGTGCCTAGCAGTCCAGTTAAGTGAAAAATATAATTTTCCCCAGCCTATACAAAATCTGTAGATATGTCAAAACACAGTCCAAGTCCTTTCTTTTCTTCAAAGCATGCTCTGACTATCCTTATTCTTGTAATGCCCCTTCTGTTCAACTTCTTTTCATGTGCACATAATAACACTTGCCATTTGCTTGTATATAGCTTCAGGTTGTTCTAAATTGTTTTGTATATCAAAGACTTCAGTTCTCTTGAAGACAGAATATATATCTCCTCTCAATCCTCCACAAGTGTGAAACCTCAGCATACTCTCCAAAGAGTCTTATCCATTTAAGTTGCCAGCATATCTTTCTCTCTCTTTTCCTAACAAAGTTCTCTCCTTTGACAATTGCCACACTACTTCCCTTTATTCAATATTAAGGAGTTCCTGCTTTATTGACAATGAGTTAAGCGAAGTGCCAAGGCTATGGAACTAAAACAGTTTCATGATAAAGAGAATCACATAAACAATTAAAATGCAATGTGATGCATGCTAAGGTAGAATTAAGCACACAATGCTTATGTTATGAAAATCCATACCTCTTTGTGACTTGTAGGATTACAGAAGACTTAGAAATGAAGACATCTGAATAAGGTTAGAAGAACAGGTAGAAGATAGGAAAATGAAGAAAGGAAGGGTGACTAAACAAACATGAAATGATTATTAAAACTGTAGTAGGGATGATTAATAAAAAAAACATGATGCCCTTGTAGGCACTTAAATTAATCAGATATATGGAAAGAATGGGGGAATTATGAGAAATAATGTTAAGAAAATACTGTATCATGAAGGATTTCATATGCTTTCTTAACTAGTTTGGACTTTATTTAAAGGCGAAGAGAACAACAACAACAAAAAAGTTAAAGCAGAGATGTAATATTGTTAGATTTTGTTTTAGATATCTCACTGATAACAGCAAAGGGAGACTAGCAGCACCTACTTCACATGAGAGATGATGAGTTTCTAAATAAAGCTATTGCTGAGGTGGTCATGGGAGAAGGAATAAGTTCTGAAGATAGCAAAGCAATGAATCACTGTGTCTTTGTCCCTGAAAGGAGCAAACCACTGGGAAGGAAGAGTGACATTGCCCCATGCACTCCCAATCCTGGTTTGAACAATTAGAGGAATAACATTATCATCCATCTGTAGACATATAGCAGAAAGAGCAATAATTTCTGTTGAGGAAATGCAAAGAAAATTCTGTTGTTTGGGTTAGTTTTATTGGAGGTTCCACTGGGTCAAGCTGTCTAGTAGATGTTGAATACTCTGATCTAAAGACCTGGAAGAATAACAAGGCTGGGGATAGAGATTTAGAAGTAATTAGATAAACATGGTAGTTGGGGTCATAGGATGAAATCCAAAAGGGAAACTGTATAAAAATACAGGGAAAAAATACCAAAGACAAAACCTGGGGGAACTTTAAAATCTAAGGTTCTTCTATAGGAAGAAAGGCTCACTTGGAGAATGGAGAAGACAGTGGGGTAGTGAAAGGAGTGCCAGGTGAGTCCTATACCAAAGAAGCCATGGCATGAGAGATTTTCAAGGAGATAGTCAACCATCTAACACTCAGCAGAGGTTTGACTCCCAACAGCCCCCTCCACATCCAAATATAACCCTCAGCGATTCTCCACTTTATTCTGACATTTCTTAGATCCAGTATTTAAATGAGATGCATTGATTCTTTCCTTACACTTATCTGAATCCTCTTAATGCTTTTCTCTACAGGTCTATACCTTGCCCTTACATCTTGTTCCAAATATGATCCCACAACCTGCAGCACCTAGATGCTTGGTAATTAATTACACTCTGCAGTAGTGGGGTTTTTCGTTTGTTTTTACAGAATAATGCAGCATCCACTGTGAACCATTTGGCACTTCCCCCTTCTCTATGTTTCTCTGATAGTCTGAGCTCATGTTTTCTACTCAAGATAAAATATATAACCATAAACACCTTTTTCTCTCTTTCTGCCTCTGAGATAAGACCTTTGCTCTAACTGGACATCCAAGCATGAGCAGCCAATATATTTAAACCATTTAAGGGCAGTGGAAACTAAAAAAGGGATTTTGTCAAACTTAAGAAATATAATAAATGAATTTCTCCAATGCTCATAACATGCAAAATTCTCATTGGGTGATTACATTCCCTCTACTAGTTCATCCAAATACCTATTTACTGATAACATTTATATTAAATATTTATGCCAGATTTCTATAAGTTTCAGATTATGTGTGTAAACTACATTCTTGACATATTCACTTGAATACCTCACAGATATTTCAAAGTGAACATATTTAAAACTAAACTCTCCCAACAAACATATTTCTTTTTAGTAAATGGTACTGATCACTCAAATCAGAAAATTTAGAGTTATTCTAGATTCGTTTTCCTTCCTCATACTCCATAGAATATTAATTACAAAACCCTGCCTCTTTGACCTCATAAATACAGTATTATTTATTTTAGTCCCTTACTTTCCATCCTACAATCGTCCCCTGTTTCAAACCTTTATCGTTTCTCACCAGACTTACTGCAATAGCCTCCTAAAAAGTCTATGAAAGGAAAGGCTTGAAATCCATTTGTATAGAAGAGTCATCTTTAAAAAGTATAAATTAGACTGTGCTGTGTTCATGTTTTAAATTTCCATGATAACTAAATTGCTGGATCTTTCCCTGTATGAAAAATGTGGATTCATGCCTTTTTGCCTTCATCCGTGGTATTTGTAGTGTTTCAAATGTCATCTCCATTTTTTCACCTGACGGATTCTGCAAAATCTTCAAGACTCATTACAGTAACTTCACTGTCTTATTTACCACTGTATTCTCAGTATCCAGGAAAATGCTTCACACATAACAGACACAATACATATTTGCTGATTAATTTATTCTCTCTCAATCACATCATTTAACTTTTTAGTGTCTTTCAGTTTTTTTCTATTAACAATTTCTTCTTTTTATAACATTATTTCTATAATGCTTATATATTATATAAATATGGTCTAGAATTTTTATATATTACTTGTATATGTTTTTTCCTTGATCATAGTATTTGCTCAGATTTAAGGATTTTTTTTTTTTTATTTCAGCATAATATGAGGGTACAGATGTTTAGGTTACGTGTGTTGCCCTTGCCCCCCTCCCCCCCTCAGTCCAGGTTTCAAATATGTCCATCCCATTGCGTGGGGCACATTGCACTCTTTGTGTACACATATACCCGTCCTCTCCTTCCTCCTCCCCCCTCCCCCCTGCCCAATATCTAATAGATGTAATTCTTATATATGCACTTATGTGTTGATCCGTTAATACCAATTTGATGGTGAGTACATGTGGTGCTTATTTTTCCATTCTTGGGATACTTCGCTTAGAAGAATGCGTTCCAGCCCTTTCCAGGAGTATATAAGAGGTGCTATGTCACCATTGTTTCTTAAAGCTGAATAGTACTCCATGGTATACATATACCACAGCTTATTAATCCACTCATATATTGATGGACACTTGGGCTGTTTCCACATTTTTGCAATTGTGAATTGCGCTGCTATGAACATTCGAGTGCAGGTGTCTTTTTCATAGAGCGACTTTTGCTCTTTTGGGTAGATGCCCAGTAACAGGATTGCTCGGTCAAATGGTAATTCTACTTGCATCTCATTGAGGTATCTCCATATTGCTTTCCACAGAGGTTGCACTAATCTGCAGTCCCACCAGCA
>CAUYSK010070062.1:0-16841 GCA_963575035.1 Avahi laniger | reverse complement strand
TCTTCATAAATTCTTTGCCTAGGCCAATGTCTAGAAGAGTATTTCCAGCATCTTCCTCTAGAATTCTAATAGTTTCACTCCTTAGGTTTAAATCTGTTATCCAACGTGAGTTGATTTTTGTGAGAGGTGAAAGGTGTGGATCCTGCTTCAGTGTTCTACATGTGGCTATCCAGTTTTCCCAGCACCATTTATTGAATAAGGATTCTTTTCCCCAGTGTATGTTTTTCTCTGTTTTGTCAAAGATTAGATGGCTATATGAGGACGGTTTTATGTCTGGGTTCTCAGTTCTGTTCCACTGGTCAATGGCTCTATTTTTCTGCCAATACCAAACTGTTTTGATTACTACAGCCTTATAATAAAGTTTGAAGTCTGGTAAGTTGATGCCTCTCATTTTGTTTTTATTGCCTAGAATTGTTTTTGCTATGCGGGGTCTTCTCTGGTTCCATATGAAGCGTAAAATCAATTTTTCTACATCCGTGAAGAATGATGTCGGTATTTTAATAGGGATTGCATTGAATCTGTAGATCACTTTGGGTAGTATAGACATCTTAACGATGTTGATTCTGCTGATCCACGAGCACGGTATGGTTTTCTACCTGTTTACATCCTCGGCTATTTCCTTCCTCAATGTTTCATAGTTCTCCCTGTAGGATTTTTTACCTCCTTAGTTAAATATATTCCTACATACTTTATTTTCTTTGTTGCTATTGTGAAGGGAATTGAGTCTTTGATTTGGTTCTCGGTACGACTGCTATTGGCGTATATGAAAGCCTCTGATTCGTGTGTATTGATTTTATATCCTGAGACTTTACTGAATTCATTTATCAATTCCAGGAGCCTCTTGGTTGAATCCATGGGGTTTTCTAGATATAATATCATGTCATCATCAAATAGTGAGAGTTTGATCTCTTCTGTTCCCATTCGTATGCCTTTAATTCCACTCTCTTGCCTGATTGCTGTGGCCAGGACTTACAGCACCATGTTGAATAGAAGTGGAGATAATGGGCAACCTTGTCTGGTTCCAGTTCTAAGTGGGAATGCTTTCAATTTTTCCCCATTCAGTATGATGTTGGCTGTGGATTTGTCATAAATGGCTTGCATCATTTTTAGGTAAGCCCCATCTATGCCTATTTTGTTAAATGTTCTTATCACAAAAGGGTGTTGAATTTTGTCAAATGCTTTTTCTGCGTCTTTTGAGACAATCATATGGTTTTTGTTTTTGCTTCTGTTTATGTGGTGAATTACGTTTATAGATTTGCATATGTTGAACAATCCCTGCATCTCCGGAATGAAGCCCACTTGGTCATGATGGATTATTTTCTTAATTATTTTCAAGAAGCTCAGTGAAGCTCAAATAGGATAAGCTCAGAGAAATCCATTCCCAGATTATTACAACACCATTTGTGAAAACTGAAGACAAAGAATGAATCCTGAAATCAGCAGAGAAAAAGGACACATAGATCACTGCAGAGAGAAGATCTGTGACTCAAAGGACTATAGATTTCTCATCAGAAACCGTGGCAGCAAGATGTCAGTGGGGTAACATTTTGAAAGTGCTGAAAAACAACAGGAAAACTGTCATTGAAGATTTGAGACCCAGAAAAAGAATGATTCTCAGACGAAGTAAAACTAAGAGAAATTTTCCCCAGCAGACTGGCTCTAAAAGAAATGCTTCAGGCAAGTCTTCAGACAGAAGGGAAATGATACAAAGAGGAAAGTTAAAAGATTTGGAATGAGGGAAGAGCAACAGAAAAGACAAATAAACCACTTTTTTTGTCAAGATCCTTGACATATTTAGGATGGTTGAAAGTGACCATTATAACACTAGCTGGTGGATCGTAGTACCTGTGAAAACCCGAACAGAAAGAGGGGAGAATGGCAGAATCCATAAGTTGTAAGGTTTCTACACTCCACTTGAAATGGAAAAATACTACTTCCTAGTGCACTGAGAAGAGACAAGTATGTGTATTGTAGTCTGCAAAGCAATCGCTGAAAAAAACCCCTCTATATAAGGAGATATATTCAAAAACCCAAGAGTTAAATTAAAATGGTATACTATAAGGTATGAAAAGGAAAAAGAGAAACGAAAAACAGAGGGAACAAACAGAAAACAAGCATGCCCTTCCTCAGCACTGACTGGTAAATTTGCATGGCTTTATCAGAAGTCTTTTCTTTAGGAAAATATTTCACTTGCTGTGATCTACATTCCTTGAAGACATTTCCTAGAGCCTCTTTGTCACTTGGAAGAGAAAAGAAAGCAAGAGGCTCATGGGGAATGCTGAAAAGGATTGGAATTTTGAAACTTTATACCTACTAGGAAAAGGTAACCAGATTGAGCATTTATGTATCAAAGAAAAATAAACAATGGTATTAGGAAATAAAATTTGTGAATTTGTTGAAAGAAGAGAGGCTCTGTAATTTAAGATGAAAACAACATTTGGATTTTTTTTTCTTCTTTCTTCCTCCTCCCCTCAAAGGATCAAGTTGTCACTGGAAATCACAGAACACTGGACAGACTGAATTATAGAAGAGATATTTATTTATTTGTCCTAAGTAGGCCAGAAGTTAGCTCTAGTTTAACTTTCATGTGCATTTGCTTTTAAATGACAACATTTTAAGGAACTGGATGAAATAGCTACAAATAAAAGGGGAAAGTTTCTCCATCATCTTTTGATAGATAAGCTGTAGCTTTTTGAGGAAATGGCAAAGAAATGATGCAACAAAAATGGCTTGGAGTGGACAAGGTTGAGAAAATAAAGGGCTTCAGTCCACGATCTCTGAGGCTGGCGTGATGGGCAATCGTGAGCGAAGAGCCTGGGCTGTTTCCCCGGGGGATATCGAGAGTCCTGAAACTATGCCCACATGGCACGAGGTGCTTTTCACCGTCTCGTCTCCACTGTGGCTGATTATCCCTAAACGAACGCGGGGAAATTCGTTTGTGCTCAAAACTTGCTGTCTTGGAAAGAAAATTTGTATTTTTTTTTTCTTTATAAAGGCATTTTCAATTCGTTTGCTTGCCTGGGAGAGCTGAGCTATCTGAAAACAGCCAAGTATAATGACAATGTGATCAAGGATCAGTGAACTCCGTGGTTGGGATCACTCGTAAAAAAAAATGAAAGATTTTTTTTAATTTAGGTAAGTAGCTGTTGAAAAGTCGCTCAATTTTCGCAGGCTTCTGTTGAAGGGAAAATAGCATTTAAATTCTAAAACTTGAATCATCCAATCATAATATAAAGCTTTTAAGGGATTTTCCACTCTTTGGAATATACCACTGGGATGCAAACGTCCTGAAAGCATAAACTCATGTTTAGCTAGAGTGTGTCTTTTATCACTCTGTTGGGAGGTGGTTCGGGGTCGCTGGCACCCCAGCCAGGCTCCCAGATTAACTTCTAAATTTCATAACAAAATGAGAGAGAATGGGACCCTCTTCGCTTTCTGGGTGTTGTCTGAGCTGATCACTGTAGACTCAACTCTGAACACAAAAGGATACCTGTTTTGGAGAGTTTCCTTCCCATGGAGCTCAGTTATTTGTTGCTGAGTTGCCCGATGTTTTTCAGCTTCACGGGAGAATAAATGCCACTTGCCGGAAAATTTTTTTTTTTTTTTGGTTTGTTTTTTGTTTTTGGTAATTTCAGAGTCTTGGAGGATAAATGTAAGGCCCTGGAAGAGGAGATGTGGAAAATGATAGCTTCTGTGATGCAGCTTGATTTTAAATCAGACCAAAACAGGCTTTAGATCGTTACATATTTCTCAATGTTTTGCAGAGGAACATTAATAAGCATTTTGGAACATGTCCTATTTTTGGAATAAATGAGGAATTGTACTCCTCCATTCTCTGTTTGTTCTTATTTTACAAGGAAGGAAACCTATCCCCAGAGAGTCACCTCATGTCACCAACCAGCTTGGGTTCAGAAGCAAAAATTGGTGCAGTTATGTGAGTACATAATGCATTGTCCCTCTTTGACAAATTAGCCTGAGGACAGAAGAATTTGAAGTTGTAATCCTGAACGCCACTGTCCTGCAAAGTCATGCCATCCTTCGGGCTTTCTGATACATTACGTTTTACAACAGAGCAATTGAACGCCCAGAACAAAGCCTCATAGTTTATGATTGTTGTTTGTAATTGTTTTCTATCCCTGAATCCTTGGTATTTAAGTCAGTGTCAATCTAGCCACACAGAGCGTTCTCTGGTATATTAGCTTTCGAGATATTTTAATTTAACAGAGACACACCTGACTAGCTACAGAGCCATGCAGTAGTTAGAAGGAGGAATTTGCCAACCGGAATGTGGACAGTGGGTGGAGGGGAGAGGCCAGAGTGTGGGGTCCAGAGGCAGGACTGTCTGCGTTTGAGTCACGGCTCTCCCGTAATAGTGGGCTCCTTTCCTTGCCTGACTTTCCTCACCTGTAAAATGTAGATAATGAAAATTCCCACTTTATAAGTTGTCGTGGGAATCAAATGAATTCACATCTATCAACTCTCTGCGAGAGTCCCTGATCCAAGGCAAGCATTGCACGTGTGCTTGATTAAATTAAGTGACTCCAAAGGCTGGCTGTGCCTCCTTCACTCCCAGAGTCTTGACGAAGGCAGCGCATACTCTGTGTGTGTGCGCGTGTGTATGAGACCTTACACACATTGGTCTTGTTATTGTATCTTATGGAAAAGCAAGGATGAATTGTTTTTCTGATTTCTGAAATTAAAAACAAAATTTAATTCCACTGACAACAAAAACTCATTTGGTAATAATAATGATTACTTGTTATACCATTTATTTTAGATCACTAATTATGTTGCAGACACTGGTGAAATTGGCGTATATTAACACGTCTAGTTATCAAGCCAATCCTATGAGGTAGGCGCTATTGACTGCATTGAATCAACAGGACTGTAACGAGCCATCGTCAGCTCTCTTCTCGTAAGTATGAAATATGCATGTGCAGCAGTCTATAGCCTGTTGCTGGTTATTTGGGAATTAATGGCATGATATGAAGGGGACCATTAACATATTTTCTTCTGCGTTTATAAACAGTTGTTTTTAAAATCAGTAGATAGCACTGTCATAGTTAAAACATGTAATATACAATGAACTATTGTTAACTATAGTCATCTATTACGCTACCAAATACGAGACTTTATTCCTTCTATCTAACTGTATTTTTGTACCAGTTAACCATTCCCACCTTATCCCCCTCGCCCCACCACCCTTGCCAGCCTCTGGTGACCACCATTCCACTCTCTATCTTCATGAGTTCAATTTTTAAAATTTTTACCTCTAACATATGACCAAGAACATGTGAAATTTGTTTTTCTGTGCTGGACTTATTTCACTTAACATAACGTTCTCCAGTTTCGTCCATGTTGCTGCAAATGACAAAATTTCATTCTTCTTATGGCTGAATAATATTCCATTGTATATATATATATATACATCACATTTTCTTTATCCATTCATTTGCTGGTGGACACTCAGGTTGATTCCGCATCTTGGCTATTGTAAATAGTGCTGCAATGAACACGGAGGTGCAGAGAGCTCTTCCGTATACTGATTTCATTTTTTGTGGGGCGTAAATACCCAGCAGCAGGGTTGCTAGGTCATATGCTAATTCTATTTTTACTCTTGTGAAGAACTTCCATGCTGTTCTCCACAGTGGCTGTGCTAACTCACACTCCCACCAACAGCGAACGAGGGTTCCCTTCCTCCTCGTCCTCACCAGCATTCCTTATCGTCTGTCGTTTGGATAAAAGCTCCTTTAACTGTGGTGAGATCATTTCTTATTGTAGTTTTGATTTGTATTTCTCTGATGATGGGTGATGTTGAGCATTTTTCCATACACCTGTTGGCCAGATAATCATGTAGGAAACCAACAAACTTTGCAAATGATCATTCCGGGTAAATATAATGATCTGCAGAAATAGCTTGTCTGGCTGTGATTCCTACTCCAACTAAATATACCTTTTAACCTGTTCTTTCATTTTTACAGTTATGATCTACTGGATCGTATTTTCTTCTGTCTTTTCACTGGGGAAAATCCCATTGTAGGTGGTCACATTGAAGGCCTGGAAGGTGAAGGAAGCCCTTAGCCAAAGTCGTTGTTTTTTGTCCAGGCTCTGACGGAACTGGGCTGGGTGAGGGTGTGAAAGATTTTTAATTTCCTGAAGTGGATTAAAAATGGCCTCAGACTCTCTGCAGCTCTTTCACCCACATGGAGAGTCTAGTTCTCACCCCTTCGGATCGTCCTTCGTGAACTTCGAGTGCAGCGGTGCTTGGATGGACAGGATGCTGCCTGCCGGCCTCCAATCCTGGGCTCCGGGGCTCTGCAGCTTCCACCCTGGCTCCCTTGGCATCCTGAGATCAGCCTTTCTGAAGTCGCCCAGGGTGGACACCCACGTGGGGAGGAGGTCCAGCCATCCCCACCATTCCAGCATCCCCACTAAGGGGTCCAGATATCTGAGTGAGTCCTGTCAGAGGCTGGCTCTGGTCGTGAGGCCCCAGCAACACGTGCGTGTGCAGATGAGTTTCTGAGATGTGGCTCATAGCTCCAAGAGATTGAAAGCTCACTGCTTCTAAGTTATTTTTGGCTAGATATATACGTTTGCAAGAACAGAGTCTTAAAAAGGTGAATCACAATAGGATTTTACTCTTTCAATTACAAAGAAAGCTGTGAGTCACAAAGAGCAAGTTTTACATTTCTTTTCCTTTGCAAAAATCTTGTGATGTTCTAAAATCACATTTTCAATTATCTGTTAGAATGGCCAATTATTAACTCGCTCTTTTTCTTGCCTTTGCAAATTTTTCAAGAAAAGAAAAACAAAGAAAATTGGAGACCTTATTTTCCCTAGCTTATTATATTGGGGAGTTTAGCAAAAAATGTTATGAGGATACTAATATTACTGAACTTACTCATCAGAGCCAATTACATTACCTTCCCATGGAAAGAAGAGAACACACAGCCAAATGCAACATGACCTGCCCTTCAAGAAGGTTAGGGTTGTGCACAATTCTTCTCACAATTGAAGAAAATGCTGAAGTGGAAGAACAGGATTTGAAAAGATACAATTGCTTTAAACAATGAAGAACAATTATTCTATGCAAATTTTGCTTGGGATGTGAATACCAGGCAATTGTTTTAATTTTAAAATGTTCAATAATATCTGGAAGATGGTAAGTATGAAGGTTTAAATATATTTAGATTATCTGGCTCAGATATTTTACAATCAATCACAAAACAGGATTTCATTCACCTGTTACTTGAACATTGATGAACAGACTTATTTGGTTACCTAGACTCTCTTTGGAAAACCTAGGATTTATGGCTGTTTAGGGTGGTTAGAGATACTGTCTTGGGTATTTGCGTGGTGAGGGACAAAATTGAAATCTCTTGGCAAAGTTTCATCAGTGTAACACACAGCACAAATATCAGGGTATTAGTTCAAATATTGATGTTACTTTCCCAACTCCCCTGAAACTACGCTATCCATATCTCTAAAACCAAAAATTGATTTTTCTGAACTTATTTTGAGTCAGAAGTTATTTATAAGCCTTCTAATACTATAAAAAGTGAAAGCTATTTTTTGCTACACATTTTATAGATTGCTTTTGTTTAAAGGGATATGATTGTATTTGTTATACAATTTATGCGTTGAGCAAATGGGGCAGAATTCACGTGAAACTGTTACTAGGGAGTGGTGTTTGTATATGAGCACAGGTGGAGTCAAATTAGGTGGAGAGGGGAAGAATGTTGACTTTTTATGTAACTATCTATTTTTAAAGAGCACACTTTGCTTTTGCAGTTTGGAGGGAAAAAAATAAAATAAATATGTTTTTAAAATTATGTGAATTTGAGACCCAGAAAATAAGAACAGCAAGTAGGATTCAAAAGCAAAGGTGCCCTTCATGTGGAATTAAGAAGAGAAGTTGGAGGCTCCGGTTTATATACATTTCACTATGATCGTAATGTGCACCAGGCTGTCCACTTTTCTGCATTGCTGTAAAGAAATTGATGGATCCCTCCAGCCTCGCACGTGCGAGGTGACCTCATAACTGGCCTCTTTAGGCTTCGTGGCCACATTGAAGCCACAGAGTTGTGAAGTTCCACAGTGGTAATTATACACATTTGCCAACATCAGGAATCAAACTGAAACATTCATTTTTTTTTTAAAAAAAGTAAATGAAAGACTATTTACTCTCATAAATACCCACTAGTTAAGTTTGTAGTTTGACATCAGGTGAATTAACATTGACTACATAATATAAATAAGATTTAGTGTTTTAATGGAATAAAATGCTGCCATGTTGTTGACCCGACCTGTCTTTAGTGTCATGTGAATCCATATTGGGTGACATCTGACTGTGAAAGAGCTGTGATTTAGTGAGGAGAAGAGAAGGCATCCAACACCCGAAGAGCATTTCCTCTGTTTCAGGCACCTCATGTATATGATGAGATGATTTGGAATCAGGAAAACCAAAACCCAAATCCAAACCCAGCTACCTTTGATTGACGTCTCTCGCCCCAACTATCTTGGTCAGAGCCGACGTCAGAGAATGCCATGGCTGGTTCTTGCCATGTAAACAAATGCTCATGAGTAAATGGTTTTGTTTTGTTTTTTAGCTCAGGAACCCCTAGGTTGTAATTTTTCCAAAAATATTGTCCCAATTTGTTCCTGGAGGGAAAATATATCCTTACATAAGAGAGTAAACAATGTTTTGGATAGAAAAATTAATAAATTGTGTTGTGCTTGCTGTCAGTCTAGGTCAGAAGGAAACCGGTCCAGGCGGTGGTTGGGCGTGGAGCTCCTGCGCTCTGCAGTGCCCACATTCACGGGCAGACTGTAGCCTCGCAAAGCCTGGAGGTGGGCAGGTGGAGGGAAACCTTGGGGGCATTAGCTGAAGCTGAGCTCACAAAATGGGCACAAAGCTAAGGGTTCTTTTTCATAGACAGAGCTAGCAGTCCTCTGGGAAGTGAGTGAGTTAGGGTGCTTAGCAGAGGAAGACCCGAAGAACTGAGGCCGTAGAGAGAAACTGGGAGAGAGAGAGTGCCTCCAAGTGGGTCAGCCTCCAAAGCCCTGAACTCGGAGACTTGCTCCCTACCTGGGGGAGTGCGTGGGAATCTGCTTATGTCCTCCTCAGTGCTGCTGGGCAAGGCTGCCTGATGCTTTAGTAACAGACCACCTGCGTTGCCATTGCAATTCGGCTTTGGATAATTGTGGCAGCTTCCAGAACACAATGAGAATTTGCCACATCGACTGAAAAGCTTTTTCTAAGTAAATGCTACTGAGCATTCTACTTAGATAATACAATGTTTATGGCGTTCCCTGGAGTTGTGGGATTCCATCCACCCTGTTTCTTTATCTCTTCCATTTTTTCCTAAGGAACACAAACCTCACATGATGACATTTCCAAAAGTGGCGCACTTTTCGCCTCCTTCACATCAGCATCTCTTGTGTGCTCTCTGCTTCCCATTGCCATGGCTCTACACTTCCCTCCTGTCTGAGTGCGGACTGCGTAAGGCTGCAAGTAACGTTAAAAAAAGAGGCAACTAATAGTAGCTTAAACACAAAAGGTTTTCATTTCTTCACAAAGCACTAAGCCTAGAAGTAGGTGATTTGAAGTTGACACAGAGGCTTGAAGATGCATCAGGGATGCATGATCCTTATTATTATTATCATTTTGCCATTCTTAGCATGTTGATTTTATCCTTGTAGTCAAAGCACGGACCCTGTTCCTACAAACGCCATATTTACATTTGAGCAGATTGTCGTGGACTGTGTTGTAATTCATTTCCCACGCCACTCCCTCAAGCTGTAAGGGAGACTGTGATCATGAGTGTCATCAGCTGGAAACATTGCTGGTCCATATAAATATGAGGTTCTATCAGTAAGAGAAAAGGCAAATGGGTGTCGGGAAGGTAATAAGCGGTGCCTGCCAGGCACCCAGCTGAGACAAGAGGTGGTTGCAATTGTACGATAAGGTTCCCAAGGCTGAGCCTGCTTCACCCGACTCCATCTCGTATTCCAGCAGCAGCACCAATGCCTTAGAAATATTCTTCTGGCCACAAACTTCTATCATCTCATTTCTCAGCTCACAGACTCTTTGCCCTCCTTTGAGGACTCTATTTCATCGTTCCAGTGCTGACATTTCTCTGTGTCCTGCCTGCAGCCCCCGCCCCTTTCCACTTTCGCAGGGCCCTCTTAGAAGCTGTTGTACAAGCCCAGCATCTTCTAGACCGGATACGCTTCTTGCCTGGGCTGCTTGGGTGTTCATTTTCTTCCCAGGGGATATAGGCTAAAAGGACTGCTGGGTCTTTATCAAATTCCATGTGATGATGGTGTTTAAGTCAAATAGACTCAATTTCTCGCCACCAATTCTCTTCTGAGTACATTTCTGATCCCCTCCTGGACATATATGTCCACCTGGATATCCTTAAAATCAGAGTGCCCCAAAGCAAATCTACACTGTTCCCATCCAGTCCTCTCCAACAGACATGTCCCCCAGTATTTCCGCAGTGAGTCACGACAGCCTCCAGTTGCTGAGGCAAGGAGCCGCAGTCTTTTGCCTCCTCCTTTCATGAATTCATGCCTCCAGTTGGTCAGCAATTGCCCTCAATTTGACCTAAAATCTCTCGGCTCCTCTTGCCTTGCACTGCTGCATGCTGCTCTTGCTGGGACTGCATCACCTCCCTGCTGGCTGGACGTCTGCGGTGGCCACCGGGGTGGTGTTCCTGCTGCCAGCTTCTCCCCAGTCTAATCCGTCCTCAACACCGAGCCTGGGTCTTACACACAGATCCAGGCAACCGAGCCAGTAGGTACCATCTCTGGGTGGACCTTTACTTCCTTGTCCCAGCCCTGCTTTCCTGCTGCCCCCGTACTCTCCTCCGTGGGATCTCGCTGTGCTGTGCTGGGTGCGGCCCAGTTCCAGCGGGTCCTCAGAGTGTGGCTTCTCTATGCTGCTCTTTCAGCCTGGAACATCCACCTCTACGTTTTTGCCCAGTTCGAATGTCACTCTGTCCATCTTTACCTTTCCGATACCCTCCTCTGCTTCTGCCAAAGCCAAAACCAAACAGTAGAATTGTTTCCTTACATGTCTGTGTGTAGCATTTATCATATTTTATTTTAATTCATTGCTGGTATATTTTTTTTTCTGTCCACCATTAGTACCCAGACAACAGGGATGCTATTTTATTCTTTTTATTGGCAGCATTTAGCACGGCGCCTTGTGATACTCCATAATTGTGTTGAATTGAATTGTAGATAATCTGCTTGAGGTTAATGGAGAGTTAATGTGATAAAATGTTATTCATCTAAGGAGAATGGATCTCCTATATTTATGATGTGCATTAAAATCTAATGTCTTCATTTTTAAAAGAATCCTGAGTAAACCTTTTTGTAGAAAATAGTCTGGTCGTGTTTTCTCTGCAATAATACTTGCAATTCTCGCAGTCTCTATTTGTGAGTTTTGACACACTAAACATGATTAATATGAATGTTTGGTAGTTCTGGCTCCAGGGGAGTCCCACTTGTAGACTTCAGGGGGAGGAATCTATCATAAGTAATTCTTAAGCCGTGGTTTCCATTCTCCTACTGTATTCCTTGAACCTCTTTGTTGCAAGCACGCATAAAAGTGGCACAAATGGCATTTGATTTACCGGATATGAGAGATGTAATTTTATTGATTTTTGACTTACCTACTCATCATCCTTTTCTCCTGGAATCTCTAATTTCTTTACTAAAAATTGGTGTTCACTGTGTTTCTCCTCCCACGCCCTCCTCAACGGAGTGGAAGTGTGCATTTGCAGCGTTAATTCTGTTAATATCAATAATGCAAGTCAATTCCATGTGTTTCATCAAAAGTTTTATGTACTTTTTCCAATCACTTTATAATTTCTGTAGGTCCAAATGAAGCTTAAGCCACTTTACTTACCACCTTCATTGGATTCTATTCTTGGACAGGCTATAAAATCGAACTGGCCTTGATGAGGCAACATTAATCCGTTCGGGGTGGTCATAAATGATTAGGATGTGTCTTCTTTTGCTAGTTGACCAGAGATTAGGATGTGTCTTCTTTTGCTAGTTGGCCAGTGTTGGTAACCTCTGGTATACCCCAACCTCTTTCAGAAATCAGAAGCCAAGTCTCTCCTTGATTTTTCTCCTGTTCAATAAGAGCATCTCTCAGATATATGAGGGCTTTGATACCAAAGATAATAGGACTGTTTGCTTCCTTTGTGATAGATTGAATGTGCAAACAAGTAAATGACACATAATTCAAATGAGTCATAAAAGTATTAAAGCGATATGAACATTGCCATTCTACTCATGTATTTTGGTGGTGATTGTTTTATTTCAACATTCATCATAAGCAACGTAAAATCTAAATTTTGCTATTTTCTACACACATGCCATTACTTTTTAATAAAAACAGGCAATCCAAATAATTAATTATCTTTACAGAAAATCACTAAAAATCCTAATGATTGTCAATGTCAATGTCATTTTTTTTCTTTTGAAGTTTTTCTTGCATTGAAAATATATTTCTTGGTCCTCATCTGAAAGCAGCCTTTTTGTAAAACAAACCACTATCAGGTGGAAAGAAAACATTTAAAGAAAAACAATATCCCATTTGGATTCCACTGGGATGGAAAACTGTGTTAACATCCAGAGACCAGGGTTCGTCAAACACCTCTTCGGCAGCCTGTCGAATGGTGAGAAGGAGCAGTTTCCCCAGCAGGCATGATGGAGGGAAATCAAAATAAATGTCCCTCTGTCCCCTCCGCAGTGAGAGTGAATGAAGTGCAAAGGTGGGATCCTCTCAAGGTGGGTGCCAGTTCTAGGGGAAATGTATACAGGGAAGCCTCTCCTTGCCGCCTTTCTGTGATTTCTCTCTACAACTCCATCCCTGTCTAAATCCTGTTAATTTCTGATCAGCTCCTAACTTGAGGTCCCTCCCAGAAATGTCAACCTTTTAAAGAAGAACTGTAAAATATGTTTTAAAAAAATCAAGAGTAAAAGAAAAGGAGTATATACTATAGTGAAAAACAAGAGGCAGCGTTTATCTCTGGGGTAAGCCCCTGAAATCTGATCTCTGGGAAAGGCATTATGTGGCTCAAGCGTTTGATATTCCTGCATATTTTAATGTCCAGGAAGCTCCAAATGCCAGGATAGCACTGGCATTTTGATCGTCCCTTCTCAGTTAGGGAAATTTCCAGCCACAGATGGGCCTTCTCTTGATTGGGGCATGAGAAAAAAGCAATTATTTGACTTCAAGACATTGCAAAATGGCTTTGGTCCCATTTCTGTGTTTTTCTGGGAGTGGATGAAGAGCAAGCTTTCCTGGTTGCTTAGATACTCAATGTGTCACCTCTAAGGGTTCCATCTTGTCCTTTGATTGTGTACTTTTGAATTTTCTTTCATTGCCACTAACTCTGTCAAACTTTACCGAAGCCCTGTGATCCTTGGAAAACAGAGAAGGTAAAGAAACCTCCCCGCCCTTTGTGTTTTGGAAAATGCCTTGCTGCAAAGGTCCCTCTTCCCGTGTGACTGCGATAAGATTCATGGATGTGTCCTGTCTGCCTAGGACAGGGCCAGACCCGGGCATGCCAAGTTCCCATTTTCAGCCTCATAGCAATCGTCCTCTCCCTCCCCAACTTGCAATAATCCTTTAGAATAAAGTCTCTTCTTACTAAGCCCAGATTTGTTTTTTACTGGAAGTATCCTTTAGAAACAACTAGACTTAAATCACTTTTTGCAACCTGCCCTTAGAATTCATGCCTTGCCTTCGAGAGGAAAATGGTACCCAACGGGAAGTAGAGATGATGGATATTTTGAGGCTCATGTGATGTGCTTCCCCAGCAGTGAGGCCCATTCAAATTACAGTCTGTGGAAATAGCTTGAAGGACCACATAAAAAAATAATTAAGCTTAAGTCTAAGTGAAATAATGCAGTCCCTTTGTTTCCGTATTATTTAACAGTTTAAAAAAGGCCCACTTGAAACAGTCATGTGATCATGTACCCTCAGATTTAATTTGAGTTATAGGCTCCGAATAAGAGAAACTCATGGGCTCTGGGACTTGGACTTGGAGTCTCCAACCTCCTAAACTATTTACACGGATCTCTCTCTACAGGACGCAAGCATGCAATGCTAAGGCTAGAATGGAAAGGCAAAAAAAAGAACCCAAAATTTCATTGACTAGACTAAATCCCTGTGAACCTTGCCTTTGGGGGTAGATTTGCTTTATTAAGTTTGTTATTTTCTTGAGCCAAAAGAGCTTTTTTCCCTGAGTACCCGATCCCTGTCTTTATTTCAGTGGTAATAATGTCCACATTGAGCCCTTTGGTATCGAAAACGTCCCTTTGTTGCCTGCCGTTTGCTGTGCAGTGGATTGTACATGAGCAGATGCAGCTGGTTATGCAAGATCTCAGAATCCCTAAGGACCTTGGAAGGGGCAGGAAGCGGGGCCGTGAGAAATGCATACGTGTGTGTATGTGTATACATGCTTTATGCATGTACATCCCATGACAAACTTCCACCTTAGTGCTGGCTATTCAACACTCTGGCTATTTTGCTTCCATCTTCATTTCTGAGAATTTGAGAGAGTTCCCACATATCCTTTGCCCTAATGCTATCATCTTACAGATTACAGTATGCGATGGTTTGAATATTTTTGTCCCCTCCAAATTCACTAATCCAACAGCATGGGCAGGTGTGGCCTGTGGGAGGCAACTGAGTCACAAAGGCTCTGCCCTCATGACTGGGATTAGGTACTTGTATAAAAGGGCTTGGTGGAGGGAGTTTGCCCCTCTTCGCCCTCCACCTTCTGCTACGTGAAGACTCAGCGTTCCTTTTATCCAGACAACGCCCTGTACAAGGCACCGTCTTGGAAGCAGAGACCAGATCTCCCCAGACTCCACTTCCTGTAAGAAACACAGTTCTGTTCCTTATAAATTACCCAGGCTGAGACGTTCTGTTACAGCCGCACAAGTAAACTAAGATACAGTGCATGTGTCAAAACTAAGAAGTTAGCACTGCTGCGATACTATTAACTGTATTAGAGACTGTATTTGCATTTTCCAAAATTTTCCACAATAATAATAACATTTCCCTGTTCCAGGATCAAATCCAGGGTCCCACATGCATTCAGTCATTGTCATATCTGTCTCCACTGATCTGTAACAACTTCTAGTTTCCTTGTCTTGCAAGACCATGACAGTGACAATCCAGATGACACCACGACAATTTTTAGCAAAGTTTCCAAGTAGTAAGGAACAGTCACTCCTCTCATTCCCCCCAAACACTTCCAGCCCTCAGTTATTACTGCTAACAGTACTTGAGTGCTATAAAATCTGATTTATAAAAAGGTACCTTAAAGTTACTCACCAAAAGGGTTTAACAAAATTTTGTCTTATCCTAGTTACTTCAGAGCATTTTGAAAGAAGCACAGTGGCCCAGACACTGCTCTACAGCTGCCATTCCTTCCTTTTCCCCGGAACTGACCCATGCCATTTACATGATCTGCCTTACACTTTTTTTTTTATTTCAGCATATCATGGGAGTACAGATGTTTAGGTTATGTATGTTGCCCTTGCCTCCCCACTTCCCCCCCAAGTATGAGTTTCAAGTGTGCCCATCCCTTGGATGGTGTGCATTGCACTCTTTGTGTATGCATATACCCGTCCCCTCCCCCACTCCCCCCTGCCCGACATCCAATAGATGTTCTTCTTATATGTGCACTTATGTGTTGATCAGTTAATACCAATTTGATGGTGAGTACATGTGGTGCTTGTCTTTCCATTCTTGGGATGCCTCACTTAGTAGAATGTGTTCCAGCTCTATTCAGGAGTATATAAGAGGTGCTATATCACCATTGTTTCTTAAAGCTGAATAGTACTCCATGGTATACATATGCCACATTTTATTAATCCACTCATGTATTGATGGACACTTGGGTTGTTTCCACATCTTTGCAATTGTGAATTGTGCTGCTACGTTTCATAGTTCTCCCTGTAGAGGTCTTTTACCTCCTTAGTTAAATATATTCCTAGATACTTTATTTTCTTTGCTGTTATTGTGAAGGGAATTGAGTCTTTGATTTGGTTCTCGGTATGACTGCTATTGGCGTATATGATAGCCTCTGATTTGTGTGTATTGATTTTATATCCTGAGACTTTACTGAATTCATTCATCAATTCCAGGAGCCTCTTGGTTGAATCCATAAAGTTTTCTAGATATAATATCATGTCATCAGCAAATAGTGAGAGTTTGATCTCTTCTGTTCCCATTCGTATGCCTTTAATCCCACTCTCTTGCCTGATTGCTGTGGCCAGGACTTTCAGCACTATGTTGAAGAGAAGTGGAGATGGTGGGCAACTTTGTCTGGTTCCAGTTCTAAGTGAGAATACTTTCAATTTTTTCCCATTCAGTATGATGTTGGTTGTGGGTTTGTCATAAATGGCTTGTGTCATTTTTAGGTAAGCCCCATCTATGCCTATTTTGTTAAGCGTTCTTATCATAAAAGGGTGTTGAATTTTGTCAAATGCTTTTTCTGTGTCTATTGAGAGAATCATATGGTTTTTGTTTTTGCTTCTGTTTATGTAGTGAATTATGTTTATAGATTTGTATATGTTGAACCATCCCTGCATCTCTGGAATGAAGCCCACTTGGTCATGATGGATTATTTTTTTAATAAGCACCTGGATTCGGTTAGCTAGAATTTTGTTGAGAATTTTTGCATCTATATTCATAAGGGATATTGGTCTGTAGTTTTCCTTTTTTGTTGCATCCTTTCCTGGTTTTGGTATCAGAGTTATGTTGGCTTCATAAAATGTGTTGGGGGGGAATCCATCCTTCTCGA
>CAUYSK010070060.1:0-52145 GCA_963575035.1 Avahi laniger | reverse complement strand
TTGAGACAGAGTCTCGCTTTGTTGCCCGGGCTAGAGTGAGTGCCGTGGCGTCAGCCTAGCTCACAGCAACCTCAAACTCCTGGGCTCAAGCAATCCTTCTGCCTCAGCCTCCCGAGTAGCTGGGACTACAGGCATGCACCACCATGACCGGCTAATTTTTTCTAGATATATATATATTTTTAGTTGTCCAGATCATTTCTTTCTATTTTTTAGTAGAAACGAGGTCTTGCTCTTGCTCAGGCTGATCTCGAATTCCTGACCTTGAGTGATCCACCCGCGTTGGCCTCCCAGAGTGGTAGGATTACAGGTGTGAGCCACTGTGTTCAGCCTGAACAGCTAGTTTTAAAACACTCTCTTCTTCCAAAAAACCCAGTGATGTCTCTTTCAGGGACTTAACTGGAAATAAATGAAACATTCAAATTAAGGTAATTCAAGAAAATCTAAGGAATCTTATCTATGATGGTGTGGATGCATCGAAACCGGGGTAACAGTTTAGGAAACCGGAGTTGCAAAAATTGTGCTGGGACCACCCCTGGAACTGAAAGGGTCTGGTTACCAAACCCAGCTTCCACACCTGTAAGTAGAAACAGTATGGTAGAGCATGCCTGCTGAGAGAGGAGGATATCTCTAATTAAGGTATCAGTCTTCTCCAGAAAACCTCACAGGGAAGCAGCCAGGGAGACACAGGTCCTGGCCTTGTTCTCCTTTCTTCCTGTAGGGCTGCCCATTGGCCAGAGGGGACAGAAGCTCTGTCAATGTGGTCCCGAAAGGTAAGAGCAAATGGTGGAGAGTGCATTCAGAGGGGTAAATGGAAGAGATACCACACACTAGCCCAATTTACCAGAGGAGAATAGTCAATCAAAAACCTCTTACGTGTTGATCAGTTAATACCAATTTGATGGTGAGTACATGTGGTGCTTACTTTTCCATTCTTGGTATACTTCACTTAGTAGAATGCGTTCCAGCTCTATCCAGGAATATACAAGAGGTGCTATATCACCATTGTTTCTTCAAGCTGAATAGTACTCCACGGTATACATATACCACATTTTATTAATCCACTCATGTATTGATGGACACTTGGGTTGTTTCTAACTGATCAACATATAAGTGCACATATAAGAATAACATCTATTGGATGTTGGGCAGGGGGGGAGGGGGGGAGGGAGAGGGGACGGGTATATACATACACAAAGAGTGCAATGCGCACCAACCGAAGGATGGACATGTTTGAAACTCGGACTTAGGGGGTGAGGGGGAGGCAAGGGCAACATACGTAACCTAAACATCTGTACCCCCATAATATGCTGAAATAAAAAAAAATACCTCTTACGTCCTTTAAAACACTCAGCTGTGATCAGCTGCCCTGCATGTCCAACACATGGCCATGGATTGTCACCCTCTCTGTTTTCCTTGGGGTCACCCACGGTTTTGGTGAGTCTACTCCTTATCCTTGTCCTGGTCCTCTGTCATGTCTTCCTCATGGAAAATGTCCTTCTTGACTCTCTTTTCTTTGGCTTCTGTGATGGCATTTTATCTCCTGTTTTGCTTTTTCTTTTGCTCACTGCTTCTTCTTATTCTCTTTGTGGTTTTGAATATTGGTGTCTACTGAGTCCTTTTCCCAGAACTTTGGTCTGTGGGCTCATTGCCTGAGAGGAGGAGATTCTCCCAAAAGAAACAAGTGCATAGAACCTTCAGTTGGCTGAACGTATATTGACTGACCTGGAAGAACCCTGAATGCGGGAGAGTGACACGTCTGCAAGTGATGTATGTGCTTCTGAGATGTAAACAGAAGCCGCAATAACAGCAGAAAGCAAGGACTGTGCGGAGAGCTCCTCTAATCTGATAATTACTGCATTGAACGCATTGCCGTGGAAATCTCCCTTTGAAGCTGAAATGTCCTCCTAAATATCATTATGGCCACAAAAGCTTGGAGCTCATGAACGTTTATAAACAAAAAAATACAGATGTTGAAGGAGAGAAAATAGAAACTTAGACGAAACCGTACATGATGCATTAAGCTAAGTTAAATATAGAACTTAGCTTAGTTCCACCATATTCCCCACTGAGTTGTGAGACTGTATCAATAAGCTCAGTAATAAATGAGGAGGTGTTTCTGGCACATAGTTTCTGGCATAGAGGTGCACAGGTAGTTTTTATAAGTTAGTCACCGAGTGAATAAATTAAGGAAGAGATTAGGTCATAATCGGTTTATTTGTTCTACCATTTTGCTTTTTATTTACATTGAAAAAATTTTATCTGTTTTCTCCATTTTGATGTTTCAGAGCACATGCAAGTGATGTAAATTTCCAGATATGTGATAGAAAGTTGTTGGTGAGGTTTACACAAAGAATAGAGCTTTGAGAAACTGAAACCTCACAACAAACCTTTATCATCCTTATAACATAAGCACATCTTCAATAAGCGTTTATTATTGAAACATACGATGGTATGTACAGGGCAGGAACACACAGCCTACAATACCCCCTGGAGTTGTTTCCTTACGCTTATCTGGCTGGAACCTCAGTCTTGCATCAGCCTTTTGGGGACCACAATTTTCCTGGATTTTACTTCTGAGAAAGGAGGATGTCTTTGCCAAGCCATGAGACTTTAAAGAAGATTATGGAGCTCAGCTGCTGTTTTAAGATTCAGGCATTCGCTCCATGCTCTGGTACCTAGAGAGAGGGAAAGAATGAGGCAAACGTTTCATGTCCATAAAGTACAACAGGCATTAAAGCTAATGGGCAGAGGAGAGATTTGGGCTGTGTACTTGGCTCACGCAGGACGGGAGCCACACCTTTTGGTTGTGCCTTTGCTAATGGAGAGGCTGTGACCGGCTAAATGTTCCCAGTGCGGGGAGAGGGGGAGGATCGTCACCCACTGGCCTCAGCTGGGGGTCAAGATATAAAAGTGGGTGCTTAGGAGAGTCAGCAGGTCTGATTAATACCCTCCAGACAGTACTTATGAGGCATTTTTTTGCCCATCGAATGGCTACTAATAAAATACAATGGTGCAATTTGTATTTTTACTGCAGGCCAATTAAGAAGTGGGGAGAGAGAGTGGTAAGGAGAATGACATGTCCTTGCAAAGCAGAAACAACAGTAATAGCAGCAGGAGGGGAAAAAAGATACACGGAAAGGAAAGAGCCAGCTACTTAAAGCAGTTAAAAGGGTCAGGCAGCTCATGTCTTACTGCCAGCCCCTGCCAGAAATTTCCCTTTTCCTGCTGGTTTGTAGGGCAGTGGATGTTTTCAAAGGGGAATAATCTGTGTGGCAACATATGCTCATCCAGACAGCCATTGGTGAGTTTAAAATCAAATAGTATTTTTAAAAAGCACTGTTTGAAGAGGAAATGGTCTTTCACGACATTCTGATGTAAGGCTTGCATGCTTGGGTTTTGTGATTTAGACGTCCTTCCTATGTCTGTTTCTATTCTGCCTTTTTAAAACCAGGGAAAAAAGATTTCGGAAAACTTTATCATTTGATTATTATTATTTTTTTCCCCAGTCTTCATCGAAGGTACATTTTCGAGTGTGGGTTTATAAAGACTCATGCTTTCTGTAACATTGGGACGTGCTAATCACTCCACGAAATCCTCTCAGGACATCTCCCCAGGCTGCTTCTTAACCTACCATTAATTTCTTTGGGCATCTGGGAATGCTAGAAAATAGGGATAAGAAGAGGAGGAAGGGGGAAGAAAGAAACAGAGAGGGAAGTGAAAAAGGGGTCTAGGGAAATAAATCAGAGACTCCTTTAATGAGAGGGAGAGAGAGGAAGGAGGAAAGGCAGCATCAGGAATCAATGTAAAACGTCGGTAATTTGAACGACCAAAAATAACATTCCTTGCTTAAAACAAATGGTAGGAAATCAACTAAATACTGCTGACTGCCTTTGGGGAGAGGAAAAGGGAACTGGGTGGGATAAATGTTTCAAAGTTTGTGCATATCCATATGTATTTGGTCACTTATGACATGACAATTGACCCTGAGAGAGTGAAAAAAAAAGTAGAACCAATTTTCTAGGTAATTTTCATCCTAAATCCTACTATAAAAATAGTGTAATCAGCTCTATGAAGAAATTTCAATGACCGTTATATATTTTTTATGATCTCCTCCCTTAACTAACTACTTGAACTTTTGAGTTGTTTCCCAGAAATGGCAATTTTTACAAGACAAAGGAGTGGTCCTGTAAACTCTGAAGTCCCCTTAGCAACATACCCGAGACCACGAATCACAGTCCCCCACGACCTGCCCCCATGCACGTGGCCCCTCTTTAAAACACCCGTGGTCTGTTGGTCGGGGAGACGGATTTGAGACTACTTCTCCCATTCTCCTGACAGACATCTGCATTAAAATTCCGTTCTTCCTGGACAATCCTGGTTGTCTCAATAATTGGATCTTTCTGCCGAAAGCAACTAGATCTAGGCCAAAACCCCCTCACTGTTTCGTAACAACAGGGGCAGGAATAGGGCTGAAACATCAATTCCCAGCTGACTGTGTGATGGAATTTGACACCTGGACATTTTTCTCACTCATCTCTCCACCACCCCTCCATTCTATTTTTGCTTCCTTTTTTAAACGACAATTTTTAGCTTTATTATTTTTTCCCCCTTATTATAAAAGTGTAACCCAAATATCAGCCCTTTCCTTTCCTGCCTTAAGAATCCCCGTCCTCTAGCACTTGGGGAAGATGGTGTTTGTCTTACATCTGTTTCTGGGTTGTCCCCTGGCAGCTGTTTGCCCGAGTCATGCACAACCCTTGGGTTCCTCTGAGTTAAGAGGAGTAGCCTTGTGAAAAGAGGGGGCGGGGAGTGTGAGCTACTCCTCCTGCTCTTGCTCCCAAGGTCTGATGAAAGTGGATCTCAGAACTAATTCTACCATATATGCAATAAATAATCATTAGCAAAACAGTATATTTAACCCTGTTCTATAAATTCATGGAAGTTCTGTAATTTTGCCTCTTAGGGGCTGTGACCACATCTTCAAGGAAAAGTTTACATGAGGAAACTCTATAGAGCTCAGACGAGATTGTCTTACCCTTATAGTTGGTAATAGGCAATTGGAAGTCTTTAACTAGTGGCTAAATAAGGACTGTTTAGGGCTCAAGACTCAGAGACTATTCCACAAATACAGGCCTCGGGCCTCTCTAAATACTTTTTATCACGTTCATGCAAGGGGAGGAAATATCTCTAAAATGTTTTAGCCAATTCACAGATCTTGAATTCCACAAATTTCACCAATGATTGCCCATTTCTAATGTCCATTATGCTCATTAACAACCATTAATTTCCCCTATGAACACCCATTTCTGAAATTCAGTATGCTAATTAGCAAAACCTTTTTTGTTGATTAGAGATGTGGATTACAGATGGCTTTTAGTGGAGTGTGGGCTTCTTGATAAAATGCTAGCTGACCACCCCAGGGTGTGGATTCCTGATTAGAACAATCATTTCCTCCTAGGGTGTAGCCTAAAATGTAAAGAAAAAAACACAACCACTACATAACCTGTATCACACTATATTTGCTAAAGTGTTTAGTAAATTACAGATACCACAGCACATAAGAATACAAATCTTTATACTGTGAGTTTAAGTGGCCATATAATATTAACTGTGTATGTGCTTTTAACTCCTATTCGTTGGACATTTAGTTTGTTTCTAGCTTTTCGCTGTAATAATGAATGACATGAGCATCCTTATTTTTACTCACCTGTTTGCCTTCTTCCTTAAAATGAATTTCTAAAAATAGAATTGCTGGGTGAAAGTTATGCATGTTTAAATTTTGACACATGTTGCTAACTGCTTTCCCAAGGGTCACCGAGCTTTAGATGGAGGCACGTGAGAATGCGTGTTTTCTTGCACACTTGTCAATGTTTGGTATTGTCAATATTTTTAATGTTTGCCAGCCTCTTGGTTATCTCACCCAGTCTCATGGCGTTAAATTCCACCTATATGCTGATGACGCCCCACAATCAAAGCTCCAGTTCAGAGCAGGAAAGGAGCTGCGGAACTTGGCGTTGCTGTTCCAGCTATCTGACATCTTGGCTCGGATTGCTAGTAGCTATCTGAAAGCCAGCATGTCTGAAAGTAATCCCCTCAATCACTCCCCAACGTCCCCTCCCTCCCAGATCTGCTTCCCTTGCAGCCTTTCCTTCACAGTTAGTTGCTCCTCTGTCCTTCTGGTTGCTCGGGCCAAAGATCTTGCCGCCATCCGTGACACTTACCTTTCTCTTAGGGGTCACATCTAATTCTCTGCTACCACATGGCCACGCCACCATCATCTCTCACCTAGATTATTGGGTTAGTCCCCTGACAGGTTGTTCTACTTCCAGAAGAGTCTATCCTCAACAGAAAGACAGAGTGATTCTAATAATTTGTGAAATAGTATTACTCTCTGGTCAAAACCAGCCATAGCCACCCCATCTCACTCAGAGTAAAAGCCTATTTGAATGAGTTCCTTACAATGGCCCACAAGGCCCTAGGTCATTGGACATAAGCTACTCTGCTTAATACTGTAACCTATTTCCACTTTTACTCTTGTTTTCCACTTGCCTTGGGCCACATGGGCCTCTTTCCCGTTCCCGGAGCACACCAAGCAGCTCTGTCCAGATCACTCCCCCCAGATACACATTGCTCACTCAAGAAGACCTTTCCGGATTGTGCTGTGTAAATTACCACCTGTCCCACCCTCCAGCATTCCCTATTCCTTTCCAGCTTTATTTCATTTCACAGCACTTACTCCTTAATATATTTTGCAGTTTACTTATTCATCTTGTTTATTACTTATCTTGGTCTAATAGAATGTAAATGTCACAAGGACAGAGATTTTTTTTTTCTGTTTTCTTTATTCCTGTATCCCTAGCTCTTAGTATAATGCTTGTCACATAATGGACACTTGACAAATGTTTGTCGAAGAAATAAATGAATGAAAAATTAAATCTTATTTTTATTTGCATTTTTAATTGCTAGTGGGTGAAATTTTAATAATCTTAATTTTAATTTTAGAAAATAGAATTTTAGAATATTAGAATTTTAATAATAAATCTTAATAAGACTTTTGGAGCTTAGTAATAAATCCACAAAGCATGAAGGCAAAAAACTGATAGACTTGACTGATTACAAATTGAAAACTTCTGCATAGGAAAACAGTGCCTATCACAAACGAGATTGACAAACAGGAACTCTACTTGCAGTACATATTTCAGAAAAAATGGTTAATAACCCTAATACACAAAGAAAGTTTACAAATAAAAAAGATGAATACTATAATAGAAAAATAAATAAAGAAGAACTGGCCATTCGCAAAACAAGAACTACATGGAGGTATGTGAAAAATGTTTACCGTCACTTCACTTTTTCTTAAATGTGTCTTCCTTAAATCAGAGAGAATTTTCATTTCCTCTTGCTTTCAATTTCATTTTCCCTAAATTTAATTTCCAAGAAACTTTCTTATTTTCTCTAACAACCGCAATGTTATTTCCAGCTGTTTTTCCCTTAACAAATAGAGCCTCATATCCTGTCTCCTTCAGTTTTACAATTGCTTCCTCCTCCTCCTCTTTCCTTACCGTTCCGAATACTCTATTATCATGGTCAAAACTCCACAGAGCTATACTGGTGGGGATGATACTTCCCTTTACTATTGAGAAAAAACTGTGATGTGAGGACCAATACCATGCTTATATATTTAGTAGCAGTTCTATTACAAATATTTTGAATCACACAAAATGTGCAGATTTGCTATTTCAACAACGATAAAGACCTGCTTGACTTGCATAGCATTTAATGAGCAAACGTGCCAGGAATGCTGATTGACGATATTTGGCTGCAGAGTTTCCTAAGCTTCTTTTGCACAAAGTCTGTAAACTTGTACTCTGAAATTATTTTTCTTTTGCAGTGCACTTGTCTCATTTAGGAATAAGCATTGTGCCTTATCCAGAAATGTGTGTCTGCAAAGACAAGGAGAGATGAAATAGGAAGGAGCCATTAACCAGGAAATGCAGGAGTAGAGATGAGTAGGAAGCAGAATGAGCAGACTACTAAAGCCAAAGATGTTTTTGAAACTTGGATAATGAGAGAGTCCTCTGGAAAACACTTACTCTCTGATTGGACCATCCCAACATTCGTTAGAAGATGAATGTGGTGAGTAGAATAGTGTCCCCTCACCCCTCAAACATGTCCACGTCCAATCCCTGGCACCAGTGACTGTGTTATCTTACTCAGCAAAAGGGACTTTGCGGATGGGATTAAGTTAAGGATCCTCAGGTGGGGAAGATGATCCTGGATTATCCTGGTGGGCCCAATCCAATGTAATCACAAGGGTACTTTTAAGTGGAAGAGGAAGGCAGGGGAGTAAGAATCAGAGAAGCAGAGGACAGAGTGATGCAATTGCTGGCTGTGGTCCACGGGCCCAGGTATGCTTGTGGCCTCTAGAAGCTGAAGCTGGAAAAGGTGAGGAAACAGATTCTCCTTTAGAGGCCACTGACAGCCTCGCTTAGCATCTTTAGAAGGAATGTATTATAGCTCTGCCGATACCCCGGGTTTAGTTCTCCTAAGTCTGATTTCAGACTCCTGATCTCCAGAACTATAAGATAATAAATTTGTGTTGTGTTAAGCTACTAAATTTGTGATGATTTGTTATAGCAGGAAGAGGAAATTGATACAGAGAAGATGAGTCTTGATATTAATCATCTCTGATATGGACTTGGAATGTCTGGAAGGCAGTAAGTGTAGAAAGCGGGGTCCCTCCCAGTCGTGTCTGACATTCCTAACCACGCCCTGAGATCTGGGGCTCAAGTCAGGCTGCACAGCACAAGCCTCTACGGAACTTTTAAGAACTGCAGATGCTCAGCTCTACCACATGCCTTTGCATTTTATTTTCCAGGATTGGGGCCTAGTCTTGAATGTTTTATTCTTTGCTTCCAGAGGTGACAGTGAGACTAGGAAACAAGATCCCTGGTAGAGAGTTGTAGCTGCCACTGCTGGTGCCCAGACTGTAACACCTACAGGTGGGCCTTCCCCAAGGAGTATGTATCCTCCAGTTGAATGGTCAATCCCTTGTCCTCTCTTGATCGTGTTGCAGAACAGCCCAGGTGAACCGGCTGAAGGCCTTCAAAGCGAAACTACTCCCATGAACAGGCTCAGAGGAAGTGCGTGTTGAGAAATACTGGTTTCTACTGCCCTTAGGAAGATTGAAGGATGGAGTTTTTTTCTTCTTGTGTGCCTGTCTCTGCATTATGTGGTTAGTTTTTTCTTTTTTTTCCCCTTCATCCCTCGCCACCCCCTCCTTGAAATTAGAAAGAAGAAAAGATAGAGTATAAGTATAGCAAAATAACTTTGAAGGAAAAATCTGACTACTGTTATTCTGAAAGAAGTAGGAGTTCTCTTCAAAGTTGTCACTAGTCAGGTACAATCCAGGACAGAGCACAACCCATGGAAAGGGTGGTCAGAGAAGTTGGCCACATTTGTGTTAGGTCATTAAATATGAAATATCCAATTTTGAATAAAAAGTATAGTTTATTATATCTCAAACAAGAAGCAATATGATTAATCAAAGTATGCATCTAAACTATCAACGCAATTTTGCCATCTTAATGGTAGCTGGTTTACACCAGCAGCAAAGAAGCCTGGAGAGTGAGTGGTGATGAAATCATGAATGGTATTTTCAGCAGCTTGTTGAGAATTGAGTATTTTTCCTTGCAAGAAGTGGTCCAAAGCCTGGAAGAAGTCGTAGTCAGTTGGTGCAAGGTCTGGTAAATATGGTGGATGACAGAGAGTTTCCAAGTCCAGCTTCTGGTTTGAGGAGAGTTGTCTGTGCCACATGGTTGAGTGTTGTCTTACAAGAGGATTGGCCTGTCTCTACTGACCAATCTTGGCTGTTTAATCACAAGCATCCTCATCATTTCATCCAATTGGTTGCAGTAGACATCCTCTGTAATCGATTGACCAGGTTTCCTGAAGCTGTAGTGGATAATACCTGTGCTGGAACACCAGACAGACACCATTAGCTCTTTTTTGATAAATAACTGGTTTTGGACTGTGTTTTGGCACTTCATCTTCATCCAACCACTGTGCTGAATGCTTGTTATTGTCAAAAAGAATCCGTTTGTAATCACATGAGCAACATGGTGTAGAAATGATTCACCTTTATGTCCTGACAGCAAAGAAAGGCAAGCTTCGAGACGATTTCTCTTCTGACACTTGTTTAATTCAAGAAGAACCCATCTATCCAGCTTCTTTACCTTACTGATTTGTTTCAAATGTTCCTATATTGTTGGAATAGTAACATCAAACTTTGGTGCTAATTCACGTGTAGGTTGAGATGGATTTGCTTCTACTGCAACTTTCAGCTCATCATTATCCACCTTGGTCTCAGGTCACCCACGTGGCTTGTTTTCAAGATTAAAGTCACCAGAATGGAACTTCTCAAACCATTAAAGTATTGTGCATCCCTTAGCCACATCCTTCTCAAACACTTCGTTGATATTGCAAGCTGTTTGCGCTGCATTGGTTCCTCGACGGAACCCATATTCAAAAATAACATGAATTTTTGACTTATCCACAGTTTCACAAAAATTGCTTTAAAAAAAAATTTGAAAGATAATCACAAGCCAAAACATGCATTTGAAAGAATGAGGATATACCTTTGCAATGAAAATAAACCAGAAGTGTCAAAGTGAAATGTCAGAGATATCAACTGTCAAACTTAGTACTTAAGGAATTTAGACATTTCATACTTAATAACCTAATAATTATATGGGGTCATCATGCTAAGAAAAAAATTAGTCTGTAGGAAAGAAAAGCAGAGAGTTGGACAGAGTATTCAATTAAGTCCCAAATAAATTGACCCCTCATTGTTTCAAAGATGTTGAGGTCAGATCTGCAAGAGGAGAGCTTCAGGTGTTGGCAAGGTCCTCTGTGGCTTCCAGAAGCTCTGGAGAGGTGCTTCCAGAGGGTAATCCAAGAAGGCAGAGCTGGGGTTGGCACTCAATACCTGCCATGGAGACAGCAAGGAGAAGGGACTTCAGGACCAGTTAAGGATCATGGGGTTGCTGTGGTCCCCAACTCCTGGGCGGTGGACCAGTACCAGTCCTTGGCCTGTTATGGACCAGATGGCAGAGCTCTGCTTCCCCTACCCCCATCCTTTGAAAAATTGTCTTCCATGATACTTAAGAACAGGGATTGGGGGTGGTCCACACAGTAGGAGGTGAGTGGCCAGCGAGGGAGCGAAGCTTCATCTGCATTTATAGCTGCTCCCCATCACCAGCATCACCACTTTAGCTCTGCCTCCGCCCACTCCTCCAACCCCATCTGTGGAAAAATTGTTTTCCATGAAACTGATCCCTGGTGCCAAAAAGGTTGGGGATCACTGATTTATAGGATTTGGCCAGGAGCCAGCAGGGCTTATTAGGTTTATAAAATTGACCCAATCAGTAGATACGTTTAAAAATAGCTTAGAAATCAGGCACTGGGAAACTTAGGGGTAAGAAAAATAATCCTATGTTTTCTTTGGTTCAGAAGAAAGGCCGGCTTACATCTTTCTCCTAGATTTGTAAGCCATTTCTTCATTACACTGAAAGATTTCCTAGATTTTTCTTTTCCTTAATGCAGAACTTCAATTCTTGGACAAGTCTTTGAAGAATGAGAGAATTAAGGGAGGAAAAAAGCATGGATTTCATCAGACGCTCCAAAGATACATTACATAACAAAGCGGATAAATGTGTTAAATTTTTTTTTCCTTGAAGAAAACATTTTTTATTTGCAGGAGAGAAGGACACATTTACTGGTTGATGTTTCTGTTACCATGGAAACATAGAAATTAAAAAATAAGAAGAATGTTCTAATACATTAATTTTTTAGATACCTATGCTAACATACCTTTGTCCTTGAGGTGTGGCAAGGCAGAATGAAAGAACAGCCCTGACCCAGGTTATTATTGCAGGCAGACCTGTCCATGAGAGGCAAGCCCAAAAGCTCCTTTCTCTTCTGCCTCACAGATTGGCTGGCTATGCACTTTAAATGCACGCTTTCAGTGTGAATAGATTGCCTTGGGTGCAAACAGAAAAAAATATTTAGCCTCTGCATAAGCTTTGAAAAGCAAAGCACGTTGCTTACAGAACTTGGCTGAATAGACGTGGGAAGAGAAGTAATTTGGGATGGAATTGGGGACCAGACCACAGTCAATGTCTTAATCCATTCTGGCTGTTATAACAAAATACCTTACAGTAGATAATTTATAAATAACAGAAATTTATTGCTCACAGTTCTGGAGCCCGGGGAGTCCCAAGATCAAGATTCCAGCAGATTCAGTGTCTGGTGACAGCTGGTTCCTCATAGAAGGTGCCTTCTGTGTGTCCTCACATGGCAGAAGGAGAAGGCAGCTTTCTGGGGCCTCTTTGATAAGAGCACTAGTCCCATTCATGAAGGCTCTGCCCTCATGATCTAATTATCTCCCACTGGCCCTACCTTTTAATACTATCACATTGGGGATCAAGTTTCAACTATGAATTCTGAGGGGACACAAACATTCAGACCATAGCAGTCAAGATTTCCAAGTGGATGCTTCATTCAGCCATCCAGATGTTGTAATTAACTCTCTTCTGCCTTTTTTGTGGGTGAGATATGGTGAAAACTAGGATGGTGGTAAAATATTTTAGAAGTTTAATTAAAATAATACTGACGTGTGTATTATTTTCGTGCTCATGTTTAAATGTCCCACTTAATTCACTTGTTTGGAGAGACTGTGTCATACAGACAAGAAGCTTGTCATGGTGTTTAAGATGAATACAGGCTTTGGAGTCAGGGATGTCAGGTTTTTGATTCTTGCTGTACCTCTAGCTAGCTTGGTAACGTGGGCAGGTGACTGAATCTCTGCAAGCCTTCATTTTATCATCTGAAAAATGGAAATAATCATTCACAGTGATTCTGTGAAAATTTAATGAGATAGTACTGTCTAATGACATGCTTGGCATTTTGCTGGACTCTCAGTAAGTCCTTGGTACAGCATAGCTATAATTATAATCATTGCTGAAATACAACAAATGTGTCAGTCACCTCCTAATGCTTTGAATGGAAGGGAGGACCCTACTGCCACTGAAGTGGGGTTCACAGAGCACCCATATTCCTAAGAGGGCCCCCAAGATCCTTGCTCTTCTGTTTATAGCTTTGTTGGAAGCTGGTTTAACACCACCACATTTCACTTTAATGCCAGTGTAAATTTGAAAATATTTCACTGAATTCTCCTAGATAAATGCACTTCTCTCTTTTATTTATTCAACAAATATCTATTGAGTACCTATTATATGCCAGGCCCTGTGCTAAGTCTTGTGGATAAAACAATGAATAAGATAGAAGTAGCTTCTGCTCTCAAGGATGTTAGAGTGTAGCAGGAAAAAACGCCCACCGGTAAGTAAGCAGGCAATTACGAGCTGTGTTTATTCAGCGTGGCAGCAGGAATGCAGTGCTATGTGAACATCTTGCTGGAGCACCCAATCCAGGTTTGGGAGGGTCATCTCTGGAAGTGGAGTCATTTTTAGAGCCATCTCAGAGCCGGAGGTATATTCTGGGGCCCTCCTCAGTCTGTTAGAGCTGCCCTGCAGTGTTAGAATTCATTCATTCATCCCTTCACTTCATTCATTCACTCATCATTTATTGAGTGCTTATTATTATTCCCTGACTCCGTGCCAGACATTGGGGAAGCTATAGTGAGCAAAACAGATGTGGTCCCTTTCTCTATAGAGCTTACGGGCTGTGGGAAGGGGTGTGGTATAGAAGTGAATAGAAGAATCCCACAGGATGGAGCAGTGAAGGGAGCTTTGAGATCCCTCATCCATCTGGGGGGGGAGTTCGAGTGGAGAAGCGTCCCTGGGAAGGTGACGTCTGAGCTGAGACGTGAAGGAGTCTGGGATGCAGCGAGGGAAGAAGATGATAGAGGAGTGTTCCTGCAGGGCCAGCAGCACGGCATGTGAGGCTCCCGCAGTGCAGGAGATCTGGACACTTGGAGCGTGGAGAGAAGATCAGTGTGGTTGGAGGGTGGAGTCCAGGTGGAGCCTGGCAGGAGGCTAGACCGGCTCAAAGCCCTAGGGCAGCCCTGGCTGCAGCCCTTCCTGCTCTTCCCAGCTTTTTAGGTCAGGTGGACTTGAAACCTGATTAGCTCTCCCTACTCCTCAACCACTCTGAGTTCTTCTCTGGTTTTTAGAATGGTGGGGATTAAGTGAGGCCTTCTCCAAGAATTTAGGATTATTCTTTGTAGTGGATGCTGGGATGCGCTGCCCATCCCCTTTTGGGAATGAAGGAATTATTCTTCCGACTGCTACAGTGCTGCTGTTGGACAGCTCTCAGCTTTCCACTTCCTTTGGGGATTGTCTCAGCAGAAGAGAGCCACCTCCCCCACTATCCCCGGTGACCCACATCCAATGACTGGCTGGTGGAGGAGTTTAAAGGCATGACCATCTCACCTCAACTGGCAACAACTCTGAAGGGTTAACCCGGTTCTGGAGCTCCTGGGGGGTTGCTGCACCAGACACGCTGCCTTCCCTGCCCTTCTATCATGGTGACCCCAAAAGTGCTCCCTACACGTCCTATCTCAAAGTCTGCTTCCCTAGGACCCTAACATGGGAGACCCTCAAAATTCAACCCCTGTGAGATCAGAATACAGACGTATGAAAACCACTTAATAAAGGCAGAATGATTTCCAGGAAAGCAAGCATTTGATTATAACCTGGCAGAATACGTCGATTGGAGGAAGGGTGCTTTAGGCTAAGGCAGAGAGAACAAAGAGGGTCACAGAAATCTTCCCACCCAAAGTATTGTTTAAGGGAGACGTAAACTCAGCCAATGAAATTCGAATCTGATTCACGAGGCCATTGTATTGCAGAAGTAGATTCATGGATGAGCTGTCACCATGAGATACCATTAATCTGCATTTAACAAAAAACACATATTCTGATGTTCCCCAACCTCTCCTCTGATTCCAGCTTGACTTCTCCCGCACGTTGGCCACGTGTTCCATGTGGTTCACATGACAGGTATAATTTTCACTGGAAATTAATGCTTTGTGATTCCAGGTTTATACATCATCGTTATTCCTGTATTACTTCTGAGATGGACCTGGTCCATTCTTGGTGTGATGAAGAAATTAGTTCTGTAGCTCAAAGAACCTGTCTTTTTTGGAGACAGTCAGCTGACCTTTTCCTGGAAGCAACACACTAACATCTTTGTGTTCAGACTAAGCTGTATTTTCTTTCTCTCTTTAAAAGTCTGCACCCATATTTCTTGGATCTATTTGGTTTGATCCAACCTTTGCAGTCTAGGCTTGAAATTCACCTGGCTGGCTTTTATTAAACCCATAAATTAAAGGTATTTTAAGTATTGTTTATGTTCAGAGGATGTGGCTGTCATAATCTAATGGATCTTTTCTAGTTTTTTTTTTTTTTTGGTGCCTAAGAAGCAATTTAGAGCAAGCAGCATATCAGAGTGGTAATGGGTGAGTGGTCAAGGGCAGGTGAGCTGGGTTTGGCATGAAGAGCAGTGTGGCTTGGGAAGACTCCTTTCTGCTCTGTGCTTTACCCTCCTCATCGGGCTGTTGTGAGGTAGAGTAAGTAGAGCGCTCAGAATGGTGCCTGGCACAGGGAAGTGCTCAGTAAGTGAAAGTATTTATTATTATAGGAAAAAAAAGCCATGATAATCATGCACATTGTGGCCTATTCCACTGTGCTCCGGGAGCTTTGCATCAGGGGGTCTCATATGATTTTTAAGTATTAAAATAAAGGAAACCTGATGCTCTTATCCCAGATAGATTTTCAATTTCTCAATTACAGAAAGCAGTAAAATAGATTTCTTGCTCCATCCCCACGTCTGAGAGCCGGCGGTGACTGAGGCCTGGGTTGTGAGCACGGATGAGGTTCATCAGCGCCAGCAGCTGGGCGAACTCTCCAGCAAATGTGCCAACGCGGTAAGTTTGTGGCACGTCACATCGTTTTCCCTCCTCATCTCTTCCCAACTGCATTTTTAAAAGTAATGTAGTTAATTTTCATGAGCGTTTTCAGCCCAAATTAGATCTCATATTGTAAACACTGCAGAAGCTGAGAAAGATCTCGTTAACAAAAGCAAATCACTAAACTCCCGCAAATCTGAATCAGACCCACAGAATTCAAACTCGACGAAGTGCATGCCCACAAAATCCAGCCCGGTTCCATTTCTGCAGGATTAAAGTCAATACAGGCGCGCTGAGCTGCGGCCGATCTGTGACTGTGGCATCTAATTGCAGCTGCCTTTCAACCTTGAGCAGGTCAATGGAGGCATGATGAGCTCAGGGATAATTTGTCTTTTATGTATTTCTATGGTGTGATAGATAATGCCTTGCTGAAAAGGGTCCTTGTGGGTGTCTGCTCCTGGCTAGAACAGAATAAAGAACTGGTAAATAGGTGACTCTCTATACGTATCTCTTTTGTTCTGCACATGGTGGGCCAAGGGCTGGGCCCACCCCCGTGAAGGCAGTGATGGGGGCGTTAAAGCCATAAATGATTCTGGGTTTGCTTTATTCTGTGTTTGGACCCAACAGCATGTGCAGATGCTTCCGAAATCTCCCTACACCATGACGACAGTCTTGAACAGCCAGAGAGCTGTTTTCCACTTTGTATCTTAAGCCTTACTTTCTCTGCTCACTCTTGAGATAGCTCAGCACCTCAAATAGGGTGGGGTAAAGAGATCCTGAAGAAGTAATGGCACTATTTTGAGATGCAGGAGCCAGGGAGGGTGAAGACCTTGTTTTATGTGTGTATGACACATTGGAAGCCTTCTGTTTAAATGCAGATGGGGGTTTCTGGGAAAACATATAGCAGATTATAGAATAAAACCTTGCTCTTGATGTTTCAGGTACTCATTAAAGAATGGACAGGGGTTCTTTTTTTTTTCTTTTTTAGTTTTTTTATAATAGACCTTATTTTATTGAATACTTTTAGATTCACAGAAAAACTTAATAGGTAATACAGAATTCCCATATACTCGGTACACCATTTCCCCTATTAGTAACGTATTATATATGTATGGTTCATTTGTTATGATTAATGGACTAATATCAATACACAAAGTCCATAGTTTATTTAGAATCTTCTGTCTGTTGCCTTTCCCATCTCCTCCTCCCAGCTCTTTGTAGATTTTAAGTACCGAAGGACTGGGATGCTCCCAAGAGGAAAAGTGGGGAAACCTTAGCCAGGTGCGACGGCTTAGTGTAGCCCAGGGAAAAACGAAACGCTGTCCTTGAGCCAAGCATTTCTCTGCATCCCCCTGCTTGGCACTGAGGGGTGCAGCGCTGTAGCACCACCATGGCCACTCCATGCCAGACACAGCAGAACCAAGCAGAGCCCTGGTCTGTGGTCTCTGCACACTTCGGTCCCTCCTCCTGACAGGCGGGCGCACTCTCCGGAACTCTTTGTCTTGTTCCCATGAGCTTGCTTTATCTCTCTCAAGGCTGCCTTGCACAGATACCTCCTCTTGTTCTGAAATCCATTTACCTCCATTTTCTCTGCCTGACCTTCCACCTCCAGTTTCATTCCTCTTCTAATCATTATATAACTGAGGTAGACAGCCTGCATGTAAGCTATTACGTAAGTAAATATGAGAGTCTGCCGAAAAGGTCAACAATTATGGAGAAAATAATGGGCGAAACTTCAAGGAGGAGGTGGACCTTGAACTTCTTTTAATAACAGCGGTGGACGGGGGGGATGCCTTTGCTGGTGAAAAGAAGAGCGTCACACTGTGTGGACGCCCATGGTCCAGGGACAAGGGGCAAAATCCAAGAGTGTGTGTTTGCGGTGTGTCCCAGTTTCCACAGTTACTTAGCTCTGCGATCCTGGCAAAATCACCACAGTTGTCTGAGACTCAGGCTTCTCACCTGTAAAACGGGGATAGTCAAGTCTGGCTTCCACTGTAGTTGTAGGCATTATAGTGAACTAACTAGTGAGTCCATTCAGTGGATGTTGACTGTTGGGTGCTTAGCACTATGGTAGGCACCGGAATGAAACAGACCTGGATCATGCCCTCTGGAGCTTACGGGAGAGAGAGACACATAAGTTTACAAGTGTATGATTAAAACTGATATGTGGTAAGAAGGATGCAGACAGAATGATGGGATCTGTAGTTTTCACAGGGTGGTCGGAGGACGTTCCCTGAGAATGTGGTAATGTCTGCGTGGCACCGTCACAGCTCCTGGCACAGGATAAGATGAGCTCTTCCTAGTTTTTTTTTACCTCAGGGGCACTTGCCTGAGGACAGGAGGATCAGGGAAGAGCTGTGAGAAAGGCGACCGTGGTAGCCACAGGTAGCCATGGACTTCCCTGCTTTCTCATCACGCCCTTTGTCTTTTTAAAGCAACAGGTTCACAAACAAGCCTCACCAGGAGGAGGAGGAGGAATTTGCTCTGCAGTTTGCTGGTTCGCCCTGTGCCCTTGGCGGGAACACCCTCCTGATCCTCTTAGCCGGCTGCCCCCCACTGTGAGGAGGTGGAGGGGGTGCCTGTAAGTCACCTCCCGCCTTAGAAAGAATGTGGCCATTGCAGTGGAAATATTAATAACATGGTTACTAGGTTTGGAATTCATGGAATGTTTTCTCTGAAGTGCTCTGAGGAGAGGCAGTGATAGGATTTGGCTTATTTTCTCTTGGGAGAGAAAGAGGCACACAAAAGCATTGATGGCATTTGCTAGAAATTTCATGGGTAGAATCAGCCAGGCCTTCCACGTGGGTCCTTGCTGCCAGTTGAGTACATTAACCACCAGGTGGTTTGCTTCAGGGACATTTGAGTGACACCCTCCTTCTCCTCTAGCTACCAACTCCTGCACGCTTCCAGGCTCAGCGAGCCTGCCTGTGCCCAGGAGTGCTGTCTGGGCTGTGACCTCCCTGCCCAGGGGTAGACAGGGCTCTCTGCTTCTTATCGGCAGCTAGAGGACTGGGAAGCAAAATGGAGTTTTGTTTTTGTTTTTTGGCAGTCACAGCTCCTTAATCATGAAATTAATTTCATATAAGGAGGTCAGAGGTCCAATATTTTAAAAGGCCAATCTCTGATTTAGCCCAGACTAAAGAACAATGGAAAAAGAATTTTTTTTTCAGAAGGTTTAGGTGGACCAGGACAGGAAAGGGTGAATGGCCAGGATTTTCTACTGGATTTTCCTGAGAGTCCTTGTTGGAGGTGGATTAATTCCTTGGTCAAAAGTGGTTGTGACAAATGTCCAAAGGCCAGAGGAGGTTGCTTTCCGGCTCCAGCGCATCAGGTGAAAGGTGGTAGGGCAGATCAAAGGCTCGCTCAGGGGATTATTATTATTTTTGCATTTGGTTAAAAATTGACAAACTAATTGCCGAGCCCATTGTCAGAAAACTGGCAACCCATTAGAGATGATTGTGAGCAATTTCTCTCTATTATTCCTAATGAGACTGACACAGGCTCGGCTCCTGTACTTATATTGCTCAGAGAGAAATGAGGGTTTTATCTATTTCTCCAGCTCAGCCAGAGAGCTCTTGCTACACCAAACCCGCTCTGGGCGGCTGTGCAGGACGCAGGGATTTTCGAGTATTCCTGACCTGAGCCAGAAGATAGATGATTTGTTTGTCTGATTGCCTGAGCGAGTCTCTCGCCGCCTCTTCATTTTCCACCTTCTCTCTCTTCCAAACGCCCTTCTTACTCCTGGCCAGCTCTCAAGATACAGTTAATCTAAAAAACAAGAAAACAAAATTGAGTACAAAAACAAAACCAAATTCTTTTGGAAGTGAAACTTAAAATACTGAAAGCTGGAAGCTTCTAGGATTTTGGGATTTCAGTGGCATTTGCAAAAGACCAAAATATTCTTTAAAAAACACTTAGAATATTTCCCACTTCCAAATACCTAAGTAAATACTTACACATTGGTAGAGTGTCCAGAGTCTTGATGATAAAAGGAAAAGGTATCCGATATCCCTTCAAACTGGAGTATTAAATGCCAGCCTATTGTTCCTGTGCTAGCCCAGAAATATTTCTAAGTCCAGTTCAAAGGCAGAGTTTCCTAGGGCAAGTCAGACACCTGTGTTTCTCCTCTTGGTGAGGGTCTGGATGTGGGCTTCTTCCCTCTGTGGGAGGGAGGTCTGTGTTCTATGTTCCCCACACCCGCACATGTTCCATGGTCTTCTATGATGGGGATGCACTTGTCTCTTCCAGTTTTTAGCAACAAAATGAATTCTGGTTCATCTGGTGCATACGCAGATAGGGAAGTCCACTTTCATGGCGCTCTCTTTCTCATTTTATAACTGTTTCGGTGTCAATTGTCTCCTATCTGTTAAATCATGAGGATCAGAGGAAATGATAAACAAAATGGTTGCCAAGTCAGTTAACATGAGGACATTTTATTAATATTTTATCATTTATTGCTTTCATTCTGTGATGATTCTTTAATAAATGGTCCTTTAAAAAATAAAATATTCAGTATTATTTGTTATTTCACTAGTAGTTGGCACCCATAGCTATAAAGTATCTGTCAGATTCCAATCACACACAGGAACAGCACCAACGTCGAGTGTTTGGCCACTGCTATATGATCAGTGTTTTAAAAACGGAAAATGACAGTCATAATTTCTTTCAGGAAGGACTTGGAGACTGTATCAGTTTCCTATTGCTGCTTTAACAAATACAGTGGCTTACAACAGCAGAAATTTGTTACTTTATAGTTCTGGAGGTCTGAAGTCCAAAATGGAATTTAGGGGGCTCCAGTCGAGATGTCACAGGACTGCATTCCTTCTGGACTCTCCGGAGAAGATTGTGTCCCCGCCTTTCTCATGATCTAGTTGGCCACCCACATTGCCTGCGTGGAGGGCCCTTGTACCTTGAAAGCCAGCAATTGCATCTTCCCTTCCTCTGCTCCAATCCCAACCTCTTCTCTCTGACCCATTCTCTTACCTTCATCTTAGAAAGGCTCTTGAGATTACATTGAACTCACACGGATAACCAGGATCACATCACCATCTCAAAGCCCTTAACTTAATCACATTTGCAAAGTCCTTTATGCCACATACGGTGTGGGCGACATATTCACAGGTTCCAGGGATTAGGGTGTAGACATCTTTGGGGTGGGAGGAATTATCTGCCTACCACAGGGAAAAAGGCAAAAGGAGACTAGAAAATCAGCTTTTATAAATAAGCAAATACTAATATGCTTTTGGATACTTTTTGTTTTTTCTTTGAAACAGTTGTTTTCAGTTCCATACAGGCTTGGAAAATGGCAAAAACATTAATTGAACTCCCGTTCAACTGTATTCTTTGTGATTTATTTCATGTGTATGGAAGTATGGAAGTTTTGTAGAATGAAAAATTTACCTTCTAATCTTCTTTTAAAGGTCAAGTGGCAAAGAGACCTGGTTTTAGATGCAAGTGGCCCACATGCAGCAATTAAGGAGAGACATAAAGTAGTATGGATTTTAAGATGTGATTTGGGCCAGTACAAATGGAGGAGAATTGACTAAGATATTAGCTGATTTAGGAAAATTCAAATCCTACCATTGGGAGCACACTTGGATTAATATATATTTATTGTAATTCATTAAAAACTCCCTCTCTTCTAAGTTATTTTATCATTAAATTTGCAATTTGCTTCTCTTTGCAGCCAGGCATAAATACCGAGAGCCAAGCTCAGAGGTAAATTCTTGCCCTAGGCCCTCGTTGCTGTCAGTGGGCAGTGGTGACTTAGAGCCCACTCTCAGAGATGTATTGAAATTCCATATCAAGTTAAAGGATGCTCTATAATGTTCGATCTCTCTCCCAGAACAAACAGACCGACACGGTCCATGTATCCCTCCCTCTTCTAATGTCATTTGTGCTTTCAGACCGTCCCCTGCAGCAGGTACTCTTGGTCATCAGCTTGAGTGTTGAGGCATTTCTAGATTTTTCCCTGAAGTCTCCTCCCCTGAGGTGTAGGTGGGAGAGTTCGAGATTGGTTCTCCGGAGAGCCCAGCCTGGTGAAGCCCAGGCACTCCCCTCCCCGTGCACAGGTTGTGAGACTTGCAGGGTCTGCTGCTTTTGCACTGCTGCTGGTGGCTGAGGGACAGCTGAGCGGATGGGCAAACACAGCAGGCAGATCCTCTTTCAACCTCATGCGGGTTCCTTCAAGCAAACACAGCCTTTCTCCAGCCCCTGCTCTGTCCTCCTGCGGCTCAGTCAGACAATAAAAGGGGAACAATGAAACGCGACCTGTGGGTGCTGGAACCCGCTCAACTACTTTAGCCCGTGTGGAGACAGCTGGCTGCGCTGGCACCTCCGCCTGAGCTTGGCAAGACCAGAGCACACTCCATTCTCACCACGGCCTGGAACAGGACCCGATGACAAGCAGCTATAAAATGATGACAGAGAGAGGCAGAGAGCGATGGCCCAGGAGGGAGAGGGAAGCAAGAGGCAGGACCAAGACCCGTCATGCAGTTTAGAAGGGTGAAAAACAGGGAGCTGTTAGTTGCTTGGATTTATTTTTGTCTTTTTCTCCTTTCCTTCCTCCCCTCTCTCCCCTCCCTCCCTCCTTCCTTCCTTCTTTCCCTTTTTTCTCTTCTTTTTTTCTTTTTTGGCTCATTTTTGCCAGGTCCTTCTCCATCAGGGCAGAAATCTGTGTAGTAATCTTCAGTTTGTCTTATCCTCCGATTTAGTGAATGTTTCTGCTTAATGAATCATTTCCTGCTACTTACTGGTGAAGCTTTTTGAAGGAATGGCTTTAGGGTAACAAGTACAATTAGAAATTATCATCAGCAAATCACCAAGTGATATTTATGATTTTGATTGGCCGTTATCATTGTTTATGGGTTGGGGAGTGCCTTGCATTGTCAGATGGTATCATTTTAATTTTGAAGAGAATCAAGGAAAAGTATTAGTTGATGTATTTAATTTTTGTTATTCTGTAGCTTTATAATGTTTGAGAATTCCTTAACAGGAAAATCTCCATAAGGGAAATTAAAAATTTTATTAAATATTACCCAATGGTTCTCAAAGTTTGGTGTGTACAAAGTTACCCGAGGAGCTTGGTAAAATGCAAGCTTCTAGGTTCTATACTCAGAGTTCTGAATTCAAAGGATCTGGGTGGGGTCTCCAAATTTGCATTTTTAACAAATGCTCAGGTTATCCTGATGCAGGTGGTTGGGATCACAGTTTGAGGAAAACTGGATCATATGCCCGGACTTCTTAGCTAATCATGTCCTGATGAACTCTCCTGCCAACCCCTCCCCACGTGTTTCCATGTGATATAATTTTCTCTGAGCTAGCAATTGTGTTTTCATGCAATTCAGGAAGGAGGCTTCTGATAGTGCAGTGTATCACCTGCATTGTTATTTTCAGAGCTTTTGGTCTTAGGCTTTCTCCCAGTACGAAGATTGAAGGATGATCTGAAATCAAATACATTTGTCTGGGGGTGGAATGTCTGTCAGACCCAGGCATTGATTTCCTTGAGCTTGAGTTCTCAGTAAATGTCTTTCCAGTGAGAATTCCAATCAGGATTCTAAAGGTTATAAGAAATAAGCCTGATTTCTGGGTGTTCTCTGGGGAGATCACTTAATTTATAAGCAAAAGAGGGAGAAATTCACTCACCACCGTTGCTTGTTTTGTAATCAGCACACAGTTCATATTTTAGGATAAAATGCTATGTTGATTAGTGTGTGAAATAGGTGAGCCAGAAAATATATCTGTGCATAGCATCTTTAAGGATGAAATATTTGCACTTTGAAGGATGAGAAGAGCAAAATAATATCTAGGAGGGAAAGAAGTTTGCCAAAAAGAGATGCTCGATTTCTAAAGTGCTCTCACATTATTCTATCACCAGGGGGCAGCATTGCACTTTGGTTGGAAAACGGCCTCCGCAGCAAGCAGCCGTTTAAAGGAAAATAACATGAAAGTGAACAATGCTAAAAACCAGAACATTAGCAAGAACCAGAAAACCAACAACACAGAACCCAAACTCTCTTTGTTATAATGTGCCATCTTTGCTTTTCTTGGTACACAGAGTTTAATATTGTAGTATTAAGACTCTCCGGGGCATGCTTTATCGGTCCATTAATAAATACATACTTAGGGGTGGTGGATAATGCAGGGAGCTTAGTTTTCATTTTTCTCACTTTTTGTTTGCCTCTCCCGTCTCATCTCACTGTCCCTGTCTTGCTGCCAAGCAAATACTCTCCTATACCTACTTCTTTCAAGGCAGAGACAGTCCCAACAGCTGGGCTGCATCTTAGTGCTGCTGGTCACGTTGGGGAGCGCAGTGGACGCCTATAGAGTGTGGCGGGGAAGCTCTCTCCTCCCCTTCTTGGTGTGAAACCAGGTTCCCAGACTGCATGATTTCAGGAAGTTCCTGGGGATTACAAGTATTTTTATCATCCTCACAAACACACTTTTATAGGAGTTAGCCACCATTTTATAGAAAGTGATACAAAATAAACACATGCTAAAATTTTGCATCTTTAAAATTGACTTATATTATTAATGAATAAAATGTGGGAGATCAAAGACAAACCAAACATCAGCTTTAGGAATGTAATTCTCACCAGTCTAGTGATCACATCTGTTTGTTTATAGATGTATCTCAAACTCCTAGAACAGTGCCTGGCATAGAGGATGCCTGATAAATGTTCATTGTGTAAATGAATGAATTTGCACACATGTATCATGATCAGCCCTCCTTCTCCCACCTTGGCTTTGCTTTTGAGCAGTGGTGAACTTGGGGACCGAGGCAAGACTGGGTACATTTCCTTGCCTTCCTGCCTGGTCTCGGTCATTGTCTGTTTTCTTCCTGGGCTTGTGGAGTTACAATGAGTGAGAATTTCATGTACAAAAGTTCTAAAATTTAACCTCCAAGAACAACTATAAACTCCAACGTTTTTGTTTCTCTGAAATTTGCATGTAAAGTTATATACAATTACAATGTTAATTCTGCCATTTGGGGGGAGTTTCATAAAGACTGGACTTGAAGGTTCCTTTCCATGAATGCCTTTCTATAAGGAGGTCTTTCTATTTTTTTTTCTTCTTTCCTTCTCTTCTCTTGCAAGAAACAGGCAGGTTTGGGAAGTTGACTTTGGACAGGAGCAGAAGTATGCACAGGGCAGGGAATAACAAGCACTATGGAGATTAATTATCCTCGTTGGAATCCAGCTTGACTGGGCAAGGTGAGACAGCTCAGTTATTTAATCACGCTGGTGCTGTTGGCTTCCAAGGCCTTGGTGCTGGGACAGCCCTCCCTCGCCATTTAATTTATACATGGAATTGGTCCTCAAGTTGCTGCTCCCAGTTGAGCCCTCAGGCACAGGGAGCAGAGATACCGATTTTGGAAGGAGACGCCCCCATCTCTGCATCCTCTCGGCCTGCTGCGTGGTGAAGAGTTCGCAGCGCTTGTGTTGGAAGCTGCCAGACTGCCTGTGTCTCTCCTAGCCCTGGTAGGCTGCTCCCCGCTATGTGTAGTGGATATTTTCCCCTCTCATTCAGCTTTTTAAGGCTTTCTTTTGGCTCAAGAATGGCTCCCCATCGAAACTACAGGTCAGAGCATGTCATTAGATCAGAAAACACTGAAGGAGTGCAGTCCAACAGAACCTTCTGTGATGACAGAGATATTCTGTAACTTCCCTATCCAATGTGGTATACACTGACCAAAGGGGGCTCTTAGTGCTTTAAAATGTGGCCAGTGTGATTAAGGAATTGAATTTTTCATTTAAATTAATTTAAACTTAAATAGTTACCCATGGCAGGTAGATACTGTGTTGGGCAGTGAGAGACTAGACCACACTCACAATGCGCAGGGGAGATGCTGATTTTGTTTTTCCTTTTTTCGGTGGGGTCTGACCATTGCACTATCATTCAGAAGGGCTGATTTGCATCACAGTCCCTCTGTCATTGATGTCCCTTTTTCATTACATCTCACCATGTCCCTCTGCTACTGCATCCTGGCCATGTCACTCCTTATTAGCATCCAAAAAGGGGCAGGGGAATGGAATTTTACTTATTCAGCTGTGGTTTCTTGTTTCCTGAGGTGGTGAAAGAGCTTAATCCCAATAAAAACTCATTCTCTCAAAATAAAATGAGTTGGTTGGGTGTACGATTGCCAGATATGTTAGTAATGTGTCCCTATGGACTTCTGCCATGGCAGGGCCACCTATTTAGCGTCACACAGCCTGGTAGCCAAACGCTCTGTTTAGCACAGATTTTCAAAGTTGTGCAGAGATTTAACGTGTATGTAAGACCAGTTGATAATTTGTCTATTAAAATGAGCCCTTAAAAAATGGCCTAATGAACCACATATCTTTGGTTCAAACTAGACGCAATAAGAAAGAGATAAGATGTGAAATATCACGGTGAGAATGAAAGACAATGACTGAGCTACCACAATTCTCCCGGTCATTCACATTGACTTACGGGGTCATAATCAATGACTTCCAATTTCCTTCATCCTCCAACATCCACCCTGTCCCCAAGCTCATCAACTCATTACTCTCCTGTCACCACCACCCTGACACCGGCCCTGTACACTTCATGCCCTAGTTGCTAAAATTATACAAATAGAGAGAAGAAAAAAATGAGTCTGTGAAATCATTTTCTTGGTTCCTATGGTTTGCACTTGCTAGTTAATTGGAGCCTTAATGTTGGACTTTCAGAGTGACAGAAACAGCAGCCAATGTGCTGTTGTACAAACAAGTGCCTAAAGCCTCATTGCTAACACCCTTGAAAAACGTCCCCAGAAATGCAGCTCACGGAGAGAGTTCTTTAAATTAAGCTAGGTTTGTAAAGAGCCCGTTTACTGCCTGACTTAGAGCTAAATCCTGTGGCAGAATGGAATTCAAGGCTAGCTGCCAGGGAACAGAAAACAGCTTGGGTACCAAACTGTGAGCCTGGGAGAGGCAGGGGAGGAGTGATGTTAGAACAGAAGGCATCCTGAAGGCTGGAGGGAAAGGAAGAAAATCAAAACAGAAGGAAGTGCCTAGAGACAAAGCACACATAGGTTGTTGTCCAGGAAAGTTGGGATACGGAGAACGAAGAATGAGAGGGAACAGAAATAAGAAAGGAGACTTCGCTGGAGAAAAGAAGGGGCTCGAGGTGGGAAAAGGAAACTTACCTACTTTGTTACCTCATTAAAGGGACGTGGCTGGAAATCAGGTCATTTCAGCAGACAACCAGACAGTCTCAGCTCACCAGACAAAACTGCGTCCCTACCTACATGTTAATTCCTGATTTCATGCAAACAAGCAAGCGAGTAAACAAACAAGCAAACCAACCCTACCTTTATAAGCTGCTCTTTCTAGAGTAATCATTTACCTTTAATATCGAATATTTTTCAGCTATTCCAATATAGCAGATTTTAGGTCTCTTGAAGAAGAATTTGAACAGTGATGAGAATGTAGATTCTCTCTTACTCTCCTGTCCAAATGCAGTCCCTGTCCATTTTCTCTGCAAATGAAGAGCGCACGACTGATTGACATCCAACCGCAAAACTTCAACTTGTTTTTTCTTTCAGAGACTATCACTTTGGTGGGCTCCAGAGTCTCCTGACGGAGCTTGTTAAGAATACGGTTGCCTGCAGCCTGGACCCCAGAGATTCGGATTCTCAAGAGCAAGTGGCGTCTCTGAAAGAAACCCAGACTGGGAAATGTTTGGAAATGGGGCAGAGCTGTAAAATGTGAACGTTGTAGGGCTTAGAGGATGCAGCAAATTCCCCCAAAAGATGGTTTTATGGAATAACTTCTGTATACTTGATTAGAAATTAGGGAAAAAGGGAAGAGAGGTTTATTTTTTTTCCACCTTAAGTTATTGGGTGGTAAAGTCCTCTCCCCCACCCTCTCGCTTAATTGCTGAAGAAAGAACAAATTCCAATTTTAGAAGTTGCTCATCCATTTCGGGGATGGTCCAGATGGGAAGTATATTTTTGTTCATAAATCTCTTTACTTTGGAATATAGTTTGTGGGTTCCATCTTTCCTCCTAGGAAAGGGGCCATTTCTGAATCCCCAGAGGGCCCTCATCAGCTTCTGCCACATTCCGTGTTTCCGGAAGGCCCGCCTCCTGCACAGGGCCACTGCGGGAGGCAGGAGGGGGAGGCATGATGACAGTCAGACAGATGTAGGTGTCGGTCCTGCCCAGCCACTTACCTACTGTGTGAATGTGGGAACATTACTCTCCAAACTTTAGTTTCTCCCATTTATGAAATGAGCGTAAGCATTAGTCCTCATTGAGTTGTAATTATTAAATGAGATACGGTATACAAAGTGCTTGGCAGAATATGTGTTGAATAAATGTGACCATCCCTCAGAGCCTTCCCTCCCCTCACCCAGGAGAGAATTATCTGGTCTCCTTCTTGGACACGTTTTTCTCTACACTTTCAACTGTGTTCTCAGAAATAAGCTTTACCTCAAACTGGATGTCAGGTGAAATCGCTATTCACATTTACAAACCCTGATAGCCTTCAGACACTCTGGTTTGTTGTTTCCAAGAGGAGTTGAAAAACCAGCAGGTGCTACGTTTATGTGCCGAGGTCGGGTGCCTGCAGGTCAACCTGGTTGTCAGGACTTGCCGACTTGCATATGCCTGCAAGACAGAAACTTAAGAACTCTCTGGGTTGCTTTGTTGTGAAGCACAATTACTTATTTGCAGAGAGGTGTTTACGCTGCCGTTCCAAGGACTGACATGTAAAATTCTCAGCTGAGCCTTGTCCTTGATCCCTCCTGGGCAATATACAAGATGGAAAGTCTAACACCCTGTGGGAATTGAAACCTGTCATACTCACTAACAGGCAATCATGATTCTAATGAGGGCAGAAGAATTTAATTCAATAAAAAAGCTATTAGAATTGACAGTACAAATGTAAACAGGTCCCTCATGAATAATTTTGCTGGGTCTTCTCCACGGCTGTATTTGTTGACATATACCATAACCAAATGTGGAAGGCAGATGCTCAAGTCTATGCCAACAGGATGGAGTGGATGCGTTTCTCTTTCTTGAGCCTGTGGTGTAATACACCATTTGCTGTGAAACCATCGACCTGGTCATTGTGGGGCAGGGGGCATAGTCTCATAAAGATGATATTTTTGTCTCATTTTTAGGGGAGGAGGGATCTATCAATGACTGGAGATAGATATTGCTGGGGATTATATTTTGTCATTTTTCAAGAGATTCAGGCAGTACAAAGGGATCTTTAATCTGCTGCTTTGGTTTTTTTCTCCCTGAGACTTTTAGCATGTCATGCAGAATAATTTTATGAATGTCTGGAGTTTTTTCCCTTTAGCAACTGGATTTTAGAGACTTTTCACTGGGCTAGTTTATGAGTTGCTGCCTGTTTTGGTAAATGTAAATTTCACCCATGTTTTTAAACTGATATAATTAACAAGAAGAATTAATCAGCATTATTTCTTGAGGGATTCTGAGACATAGCTTTATCATTGTACCAAAAATTCCTTGTAAAAACGCTAATTCTTCTTCATTGCTGTTCTCTTCAAGCATTTCAGCATAGAGATAGTGGAATGTTTGTTCTTTCCTTTATAAAAGACAGAGAATAAACCTAAACATTGGCCTTAAGAAAAAAATCTTTGGTTCATTAATAACATTAGGAATAAATTTACTGTCAGTATTCGAATGTTCTTTCCATTTTCCTATTTTCAAACCTTTGCTCGACAATTGACCAAGTCATCATTCATCTTTGGCCTCCTTGATGGAGATTGATATAAAAAAGCAGGACACTCAGTGCTCCAGCCCAGTGGTTGTTCCTCTATGGGCTTTGTACCTCCAGGAGGGGACGTGTCTACAATGTTGTTATAACGTGTCCAGAAAGCTGTATTGGCACTGTGTCCTCCACTGGTGGAATAAATCATATCTTACATACAAATGATTATTTTTCAAATATATGTAGATATTATGAGGTTAAGAAAAATGCAAATTTAGTCTTTTTTGTGATTATAGATTTTCTCAACCGATAGATAGTACAAGGGCAGCTCATATCTTTCAGAGAGTATACGTCATTTTTGACACTACAAAAGGAGTTAGTGTCATATTTCCAAAGTCAGATGAGCAAGTGAGTGTCCTGAGTCTAAACCTTTACTCATACCACGGCTGTGTTGGTTATTATTAAGATGTTGTCCTGGGTGGGGAGAGATGAATGTCTCTCGTCCCCACCTGTTGGTGTTGCATGGGCCTTCTTACTGGGCGCCTAACACATTGCATTTGCTCTGCCTGCTGTGAGAACACAGAATTAAACCTACTACGTTTTTGTAGTGACAGAGAACAATTTCCATTCCTTAGGATTGCCTTCCTCTGGCCTTATTTTTCACTCATGAGTTCACTTTTGTTTCCTTGCTCATGACTGCTCTGCCTCCCCAAATTGAAGTCCAGGATCTTATGAAAAGAATCCAGTGTTATCCACAGCTGTTCTGAAAAAGGCAAGGAGGAATCCCATATTTCCTGAGTGACTGCTTCATGCTAGGGTTAAACTTGTATCTCTCATAGATGCCATTATCTCCTTTGCCACAGAGAAGACTCTAAGGCTTGGGGAGACTGAATGGCATCGTGCTGATGTTGCTGCCAGTACACAGGGAGTCCAGGAACCAGTCCTGGTCTGGAGATTTCTAAAACCCGTGCTTGTCATTCCCTCCCTCCCTCCCTTCCTTCTTTCCCATCTCTACAATACCTCAGAAGTATTAACCACTTTGGATTTTTGGATGAATTTACATTTGCTGTGGTGCGTAAACTTTACTTTCCACTGAAGGTTTTGCCTATATTGTCAATTGGATGCCAGTCTGTTGTCTTTGAGTTTTTTTTTTTTTAATGCTCAGGAAAATCTGAACTTAGGATCCAATATTTTTGGTCTGTATCTTGGAAACCCACTGATGAACAGTTCTAGATATATTAGAAAGTAAAGTTCCTAGCTTTTGTGTTCCTAGAAAAAAGAGTGCTAGTATGAACAACACGAACAAATTACAAATCAACCATGAACGTTTTTCTAATAATGTTCACCTGTGTTTTCACATTATTGTCCCAAGTGATTAAAGTACATGGGATGCAGTTTCCTAAATGCCTCTATGGTGTTGCAGCAGCCTCTCACTTTTTGCAGCCCTCTGTATTGAGAGGCAATGAATGGTGTTGTTTAAACATATTGTTAAACTGTGCTTATTTGTCATTTCCCTTTTGATCTATCTCCTGTTTTATTATTCTGTAATATTCCTGTGTCTCCTCAAGACCTTGAGCCATGAGCAGTAGCGGACAGCTCATAGTCCTGCCTCTCACATTCTTTTGTGGAAGCACTTAAAATGGTAAACAGCCAAGTTGAGATTTCCCCTTGGTGGAAGAACCCTGTTGCTTGACTCTCACATGCCTGGGGCCAGTTCGCTGGCAACTCGGGCACGTGTAAGCGCCTGATCCCCCCTCCACCCCCCTGGCACCTTGCAGCAAAGTCAGTGGCCTTTCTTTTTGAACAGGAAGTGCACTTGGGCTTTTCTCTCTGCATGTGGGTTTCCTGCGACCTCACCTTCTCAGCCACTGTTGAGAAGGGTGAAACTTGTGTGCTTCGTAGGACAAAATCCAATGCCTTCCAAAGAAAAGAAGTGCACCAAAGAGTGAGAAAATCCGTGGAGGTCAAAGTTGGGGATGCGAATGTTTTTCGGATCTTTTTGTGAGACTCAGCGAAGTCTCCGAGGGCTGAGAGCTTCGCCCTGAATAAACACTCGGAAATGTCGAGCTACTGACCTCAGGCTCCTGGAAACTTCCGGCCTGGAAGCCCTTACAGCTCAGCCTTCCTTCTCCCTGACCCTCCCAGAACACACAGCGCTTCCCCGTGCCAGGGTCTCCTACCCCTTCCACAGTGCTGCTTTCTGTTTTGTTGTCCCAGTGGCGAGAGGAAATGAAACCTTTAGCCTCCCAGGATCTTCCTAGCGCTCCAGGAAAGGGAGAAACAGGACTAAATTGGATGCTGTCCTTAGTAACGATGACCTGCCTCAACTTCTATAGTCTCAGAGATGAGGCTGGCTGGGGCCTTGGGGTGAGGGTGACAAGCATGTTGGCACCCAGACCAGCTCTGGGTTAGATGTCTTGTACTAATTAGCCAGTCATTCTCCCCATTTTTTACCAAGGTCATTACCCTGGACTGGTCACTTGTTCTCTTTGCTTTTGGCCTCTTTTCCAGCTCCTTAAGACCTTATAAGAACAAAATAATAAAAGGAAAGAGTAAGAACAAATACTTGAGACCCCATTGAAACAAAACTTCCAATCCTTTATTCATTACTCATTCATTCATTCACTTATCAAATACTTTTTAGGGCATGTTCGATGTGCCCAGAGCCATGCCAATGCGTAAAATGATAAATGTAACTTAGGCATAGAGAACGTTTTCATCCTTCTGGGATAACTCTTGATTTTATTGGCCAAATAATGCGGCACATGCCTGTGCTCTGTGAACCGCAGGAGGTGCAGCCACCCGTTCTCAGGACCACGTGAGTACACCGGTGCCTGCCGGTGTCGCCGCTTCCTCTGCTGCTGCTCAGCTCGGGCTCCCCCATCGCCCCTTTTCTTTGCCTACCCTGCTGCTCTTGCTGTCTGTGCTCTGCTTCGCCTGAAGCATAAACATATTTTCTTCCTTATTTGCCCGAGGCTGCTACTGCGGGGTAGGGGTGAGCAGATCACAGTGATATCTTAGAAGTTATCGTGAGAAATTTAAAACATAGAAAAGCACAAGTGGGCCACTGGCTGTCACTGCTCCAAAGGCACCTCTCTTAGCACTGGCCAGTGGCCGCCTTGCTGCTGGGGCCCACCTTCCCCCCCGTCCGCACTCTCTCTTCCCCTGGCTGTGGCTCCTCACTGGGGAAGAGCAGAGAGGACTTTCTTGGTAGCCAGACAGTGTCTCCTTAAGGGCTTGATATGAACACTGTTTGGCTGCTCATTGTTTTAGTCTCTCTTTTCATATCAAGCTTTGGGCATTTTCTTTGCAAATTAAAAAGCACACCATGGTGTTTTCCCAAATTAAAAAAAAAAAAACAGTTTCCCCCCAAAGATAAATTCTGTTGCACAACCCAGAATGCAGAAATAGCCGTGGGCAGCTTTCAGAGGATCATTCTGCTTCATAATTAAGATGACAAGGCCCCTGCTCACAATCCAAACATAGTAGGAGAGACAACCAGTGAACCAGCTTTGCAGAAGAATATCGCAAGTGACACGGCAGAGGTGCACAAGGGCTGCTCTAGGACCACACAGGAGGAAGCATTTAATTCTGCTTGCTAGTCCTCCTGGAAGGCTTTGGAAACTTACTTGAGTTGGGACTTTTCTAGGAAGATACAGGAGAAATAGCATCTCCAGCAGCTAGAAGAGAATGTGAAAATCACAGAGGCATGAAAGCACCTGGCAGGGTGGAGGAACAACGAGGCTTGGGATGGCGGGAGCGCAGGATGGAAAAGTGGGCAAGGACCACACGGCACGCTCAGGAGCTGGGAAGTAGCCTGGCTGCAGGGCCGCACCACGGTCGCATCCGTGCATCGAAACTGTGCTGTGGCAGCGTGGAGGACAGACTGGAGGGAAGTGAGGTGCCGACGACTTCAGGCACGAAGGCCCGGGAGCACAGAGAAGAGGGGATGGAGGTCAGATACATGGCAAGCCAAGTGACTCCACCTACAAAGTAGAAGGGGTGAGGCTGCCCAGGTAACTCACCGTGCTCACCAGTGTGCCTAGGACAGTGCCTGGGGTCAGCATATAGAAATTGGCCAGTAAACTAAACATTGGTGGAAAGAATGAATGGTGGAGTTAGACATTGGTGTCCAAAGATATGTTCCTTTCATGCATATCAGTGCGGCAGAGGCGTCTTCATTGTACTTATATGCACAATATGAGGCTTTGAACAAATGTAGCACCTCCTTTCTGCCATTTTTGAAAGAATTATTTGAGGCTGGTTTAATAAAGTGGCATGTTACAAAGGTGTGGTAGGAGTGTAGGGAAACTTCAAGCGAAGGTGAAGTGCCTGAGGGCGGTGGCCACCCCCAGGCCTCAGGAGACCAGGAGAAGGAGAGTTACTGGACCCCGGAGCGTGAAGGTTACATAGAGCAGGCTGTCTCGACAGGACTTGGAACCTTTGGTGGGGGTTTGCAGTCAGCTCCAGGGGCTGGAGGAAAAAACACCTTCTAATGCTCTCCTCTCTCCCTTCAACCTTCTAGCCGTCCTCCCTCTGGGCCAAATCCCACCAGAAGCTGACAGGCCAGGGCGCCTGTGGCTGTTCCCCGGCAGAGACCCAGGTTTGCCAGCCCCTTCCTCTCCCTCTGCCTCTTTCACTCAAGGTCACAATGCGTGTGGAGGCAAGTGCTCCTCCAGGGACTCTTGCCTGCCTTAATGCTCTGCTTCAGCTGTTGCCTCAAAGTCACCCAGGCTTCAAAGTAGACTTGAGGCAATTGGGTTTCCCTTCTTTCCACAGTTGCAGCCCACTTTCTGGTCTCTGCATAACTGACTGGCGACCGCCTGTGACAGCCCAGCTCGGTAGCTGAGACAGAGTGAATTCAGCCGAGTTCAGCCGAATTCAGCTTTATCCATATGGTAACAGAGCAGAAGGATCTCCTTATAGAGTAGAAATTGGGTCTGAAAATGTAAAGTCTCTGATATAATCAAGGACTTTATTTCAAAGTTTGTTTCATGATTGAGTACAAGCCCACACACGTGGTCACCATGAATGAGAAAGGAAGTGATATTTGTTGGGGGTCTGTCACGTTCAGGTACTGCATTGGGTTCTCAAGACTGAAGTTCTCAAGTAATTGGAGGGCCACCTGAGTCACCAGTTAGTCATAGCTCTCTTAAAAACAACCTAGATAAAACATCTCATCTCTGTGTATTACTTCTGTTAAACTAAAGAATTTTTGCAAAGCTTTGAAAAATTAAAGTCATGTGAAACCTCTGTGGGGAACTGTTGCTGCAGCTGGGTGGAGGCATCAACTATTAAATGACAACACTTCACGAGGCAGCCAAGCTTAGAGCACCGTGTCCCACCGAAGCCACGGAGAAATCGAAATAGAATGCAGAAGCTTGGTAGGAATTTGACTAGGCTGGTAAGATTTCATGGGTATATAAAGCTGTAATTTAGCATCAGGATTTCTGCCCTTTGTGCCCTTTTCTACTTGTTTCTCTCACGTGCATTCTGACAAGGAACATAAGGTTGTCATACTCCTTCCACCTTGGACGGGGGATTCACTGCGTGCAGCCCAGGCTTTTACTACCAACCACAATTAAGAATCAATGGGACTCAGGGAAAGCATAGGATTTAGAACTTGGCAGCTGTTTGGTTTGTTGGAAGCCTCTTGATGCTCATGTGCCCTTTCTTCTGCGAATTTTGCTTTTCCAAAGGAAGCCAACCGAAGAGGTTCTAACTTGGATCACTCTTCTTCACTGAAGGTGGGTGAAACTGAGGTGGGTGAAATACTTGTCTCTTTATAGGATTTTCTAACACCCAGTTCCATTGCCTGAATGAAGATGACAGCTTACAAGTGTTCAAAGACATTTTTTTAACATGGTGTTATTGGAGGGAAGGAAATGCGTTGATGCGATGTTAACATTAAATGATAACCTTTCTGTCTTACCTAAAGCCAAATTGAAATTATTGTTGCAGTCAATCAGGAACTCCTCTTTTTAAAATCTCAGTTTTCTGGAAATCCTTTCTTTAACTGTGACTTTGGTAGCCCTAGTTATCTAGTTAGGTACAAAAGACCATTATTTTTGAGCATAATTTGCATTTTATTAACTCTTGTTCTTACTTGCTATAAAATACTCTAGCCTCTTGCAGAAATCACTCAGCCCCCATTAATTTCTGAGTGTCTCTAATGATGTGACTTATGCATGCTTGTGAATGAGGGTGGTCACCTACCACCTGGTATCTGCTGGCCCCACGCTCGTGCTCCTGCTTTCCTAGGACACTATCACCGATGTCTCCAGAGCATGTGATGGTCAAAGCTTCCCTGCATTTTCTGAGCCATTAGTGTCCCCAGCTCTGCCATTTTAGGCGGGAGAATAAGCACGATGTTATTCTCTGTTAGCCAGGTACCAGGGCAACATTTCTTTATGCTATTAAAACCAAAGACATTTAGAAAAACAAAAATAATTCCTTCATTTTCATTTGAAGTCTATTTTTTCCCAAGGAATAAGAATTTATAGGGGTTGGAATAAATATCCAGGTGACAGACACCATGCTCTTTCTCTATAGCCAGTGGCTACTTATCTGCCTGCTCTCTTTCAGGTCAGTTTACTCCCATAATTTCCTAGTCCCTCAGGTAAAAGTGGGCTATTGGCAGGCTGGCCTCCCCAGATTGCAAGACACACTCGTATCTGAGACCTAGCAGTGAATACTGTTTAGAATTAAGCCGACGTCGCCTCATTGTACAAGTGAGGTTGATCTGAAAATCACTGCTTTGGAGGCCCCCTGAAGCTCAGACTTAAGTAGGGAGTGGGATGAACCAAGCGGTAGGGATGTGTCCCCCAAGACTCATATGCTGAAGTCCGAATGCCCAGTACCTCAAAATGTGACTGTATTTTTAGATAAGTTTTATTTATTTTTTTTGAGACGGAGTCTCGCTTTGTCACCTGGGCTAGAGTGTCATGGTGTTAGCCTAGTTCACAGCAAACTCAAACTCCTGGGTTCAAGTGATTCTCCTGCCTCAGCCTCCCAAGTAGCTGGGACTATAGGTGTGTACTACCACGCCTAGCTAATTTTTCTATTTTTGGTAGAGATGGAGTCTCACTCTTGCTCAGGTTGGTCTCAAACTCCTGACCTCAAGTGATCATCCCACCTCGGCCTCCCAGAGTTCTAGGATTATAGGTGTGAGCCACTGCGCCTGGCCTCTGTAGATAAGGTCTTTACAGAGGTAATTAAATTAAAATGAGGTCATTAGAGTGGACTCTAATTCAACTGTGTTCTCATGAGAAGAGGAAATCTGGACAGATATGCACATAGAGGGAAGACACAGGAAGAAGACTACAATCTAGGAGTCAAGGAGAGAGGCCTGGGACAGACTCTCCCTCACATCCCTCAGAAGGAACCAACTCTGCTGACACCTCGATCTCGGACTTGTCACCTCTAAAACTGTGCGACAAGAAATTCCTGTTGTTTAAGCCTCTCAGTCTGTGGTACTTTGTTATGGCAGCCCTAAAATAAGGAAAACAACGTCCCCGGAAGAGTTTATACCCTCGTGGGGGGCAGGCTCTGAGAGGCTGACTCTGCCTGCAGGGGCGGGAGCAGTCCACCCTGCATATTATGTGTGGCATCTGAAAAGTGTGGTGGCAGGTTGGAGGAGTGCCAGCGTGAGAGCGGGCCAGCAAGAGGCGACAGGTGGTGCTTCTGCAGGGAGGTAGCACGCAGTGGTGGGGGGCCTGGCAAAAGGCAAGATGCTTAGACTCAGGAAGGCATGCATCATTGTCAGGAAGTCTGTCAGACTGAAAGATGAGAAAAACCGCAGGGCTCTGGGTTTGAAGAAACTGAGGACGAGGCTGTTTACTGAGGTAGGAAGCAAGGCTGGGACTCAGTGGTTGTAACCTGGGGAGGAATGTAGGCATCTGGTCAAGGGGGGAAGGTCATGTTCAGTTACAAGAATCTGATCATGAAGTCAGACTGAAACTACCAAGGTCATTTTCAATCCAAAACAGTTGTATTTCTGACCTGTATGTCCCTAAATCACTCCTCACTAGGGATATATGGGGTCGCAGTGTCTAAAGCAAGTCTAAACCTGTAAGAAGTAATGTCAAATGGCTTCAGCAGTCAGTAACAGTGGCCCAGGGAGACAGGTAGGTCATTACACGACAATACAATTCTGCTGAATGAACAAGAGGATACAGCTTCCACAGGAGCCATTTGCTTGGTACGCTTATTAATTTCCAATGTGCCATTCTGGGATCGTTCCCAGAAATGTCATCTATGACTCCTGGGAGGAATTTTTCCAAGCAGGTGTCACTGCTTTGCTGCTTCTAGAGGGAGCTTCTGAAAGCAACAGGAGTTAGCTTTCATGTACCAGGTATCCCAGGCAGAAGCAAAAGTGCCCAGCATACGAGAGGCTGTAGACAGGGTAACTGGAGTTTCAGTTTAGTTTTGCCTGTAAATGGAAAACAATTTAAGCAGTTGCTCCACCAGTTTGAGGCTATTAGCAGGGAACATAGCCTCAAAGTTGTCAGGTCTATACTCTAGAATGACACCTTTCAAACGTTTTGCCGCTATGGGATCTTTTGTACGAATGGATTCTTAAGGAGAGCCCATGACATGAAGATAGGTGGGGAAGGAGCAGTTTAGCTGGAGGGGGATGGGGGCTCACATCCTACTCAGCCTTCTCCACCCTCGGAGAGGTTTTTTCGTGGAGTGCAGTTTGAACACCACACACAACTTGTAATTCACTCAAGAGGAGCAGCTCGTTCATTAATTGGCCAAGCTGAAATGTTATGAATATTGAAACATGGGAAGTTTTTACATTTTTAAAATATGGGACTTATAATCTTAAAGGACAAAAAGAAGGCCAGCTAAGTGCCCATCCAATTATTCAATGCTTTTTAGTAAACTATCCCAATACTTAATGGCTTGAAATTACACTCATTGAATTTGCTCATGATTGCTACTTGGGTGAGGTTTGGGGGGATGGCTTGTCTCCGCCCTAGCGGTGTCAGGCTGGGGTGGCTCAGTTGGGGCTGGATTCACAAGCATAACATGGCTTACTCACATGATTGGCAAATTGGTGCTGGCTGTGTGTTGGAGGTAAAGTTGGGACTGTTGGATTTGAGCCCCGATTCATTTTCACAGAGGTCACTCCTCTGGCTACGTGACCTCCAGCAGTGTGGCAACTGGGTTCCAAGAATGAACGTTCCAAGAGACAGGTAGTAGAAGCTGCCAGTTTTGTGAGATCTTGGCTTGGAAACTGGCACAGTGTCACTTCCACCTTATTTCATTGATCAAAGCAGTTACAGAGCCCACCCCCATTCAAGGGGAGGGGACACAGAGCCCACCTCTTCATGGTAGGACTGCCAAAGAATCTGTGGCCATCTTTAAACCACCACAGTGGTTGTCTCTCTCTTTTTCCCTTTCCCTTTTCCGTATCATCATCCTTTTTTGCCTCCTCCTCCTCCTCAACAATTCCAAAATATGTGGAGTTATTACTGTGTACCAGACACTCTGCCCAGCATTTCAACAACACATAAGGGAGAAGAGATAATCACATATTCACAAGAGAGCTTCATTTCCTCTATAGTCTATCACTGAAGAGAAAAAGTCATTATTTATGATCACTTATATTTTAAAAATATTTAAATATTTCCTACTACATGTGCTGGACACTGAAGGGAAAACTAGGATCATTAAGACCCAGGACTTAACTTGAATGGGTTTATGGTCAACAGCTATTACCCAAGAGAGAATGTGGCCAATTTTGTTGCAGACCTATAAGCAATGTGTTGGGAGAGCGCAGAGAAGGAGGAGGTGGATTTTGGCTGGGGGTGGGTGGGGAGGGGTTCCTGGGAAGGAAGCAGCTGAAGGAGTGGTCAAATGAGGGCTGAGAATGAAGAGCATTCCAGAAAGGGGGATTGGGTGAGCAGAGGATCAGAGGCTGGAAGGGGCTGGGTTTGTTTAGGGAATGATGCTTCCGGTGTTTTGGTAGGAGTTTGATGTGCATGAAGGTGAGCTACGGAAGATAATGTTGGGAAGGTGGGTTGAGGCTTTGTTAAAAGGTCCCCTGCACTGTATTTCTAAAGCTCTGGTTTGGAATACTTAAAATCCCTCATATTTAATTTGAGGGATTATTCAAATTTTGTTCTGTGCTCACAAGAATGTGAAGTTCTGAACTGTTGTCCACAGCTGATGTGAAAGGAAATCTCGTTTCATAGTGGAGAGTGGGGGGAGATGAAGGGGTGGTACTTTCTGCTGTCTTTGTCTGGTGATAACAGTGGCTAATCCAGTTTGGAGAGATTTCATTTCCTGCTGAAAACTTTGAGTGAGGATTTTTGCCTTTTCCAGTGTTTTCCTTTTATAGTCTCAAAGGCTAGCCTGCTGGTGTGGAAAAGGTTTCCAAAACAGCTATTGCTCACTTAGGTAAGATTCCTGTGGTCAGCTGGAGAAAAACCAACTAGGATATGGAACCGAAGGGCTGGAGAACCACTGCTCTTCCTGGGTCTGCTGCCAACTGGGCAGCAGGATCTTGGAGAAGAACAAAGAGAAGCAGATATATATAATCCCTGATGGGGATGGAACAGGAAAGTAGTTTTCAAATCAGGAGCCAGGATACCTGGGGGTCAATTGTGGTTGCAGACTTGAGGGTAAAGAAAGTGTTGGTGGTTGTTCCAATTTAGAAGATAATGCCATAACCAGAGGAACTGCCATAAAGAAAATAGGAAGTCCCTTCAGAGGGAAATAAAAGGGTCTGAGATAGGTTGTTAGCGGGTAGTAGTAAAGCTTGGAAACATTTTGAAGGAAAAGATAAAATGCTTTGAGAGCTATAAAGACATAGAAGACTAAGAAAAAAGGAAACAACTCCCCAAAAACTTTATTTTGATATTCTTAAAATCTGATAGAAAAATTCAGCAAGGTCTTTAGAAATGAGGGTGGAATCATGAAAGTAGGATGAATAATGTATTTTTAATCTTCATTACTTTCTTGGCTTATACACTTGTGGGTTGAACAAAAATATAATTAAAATGAAAACAATATATGAAATCCTACTTTTTGGCATTTTGAATATAAAGAGAGAGGTCACTTCATTTGCTAGGGGACTCCCCGCCCACTGGATTGTGTGATCACAAGCAGGACATTCCTCTGTTCATTAAAAAGGATCCCACATAAAGTCAATTTCTGAGGTGTGGAATAGCCTCTGTGGGGTGACCGGGGAATTGATTATGTGTGTGTTGCTGTTGCCCTTTCCCCAAGTTGTGACCTATTTGGGGCTTGGATCAGAACCCTACATAAAGGGCTCACCACAATGGATAGTCATCTGGTTTATTTTTGTTTCCTTTTTCACTTTCTATTTCTCTTCCATCCTCCCGTCAAATAGGATGTAAGTAGCACAAGAACAGGGACATTGCCCGTGCTGTTCACTGCTGAATCTCAACAGTATAGTAGCACAGGGGCCGGCTCCCAGTATCCTCTCCATAAAGAGTGATGTAATGAAAGAATGGCACTGCCTTCACTTACAGCTAATCTTCCCGTAACTTTCAGAGGAGAATGTTTCCTCCTTGGTAGTCATGCAATGTAATTTTCCATAAATTGTCTCCATTTAGAAATGTGCCAAAGACCAGAGAATGAAGAGGAAGGGAGGCACAGTTGTGGATGGCAATAGAGCCTCACACACCGAGGAGGAAATGGTAGTTGGACACCAAGGTGAGATGCATCAGCTTTGTAAGGGTGACAAGACCGAGTGGACAAAAGAAGTGTAAACGTCATACATTGCAGGATGCCACGCGCCTTTCAAAGGAATGTCTCTTGCATTTGCTCATCTAAACTCCCCAAGAGGAAAGCAAGAGGACAGGGTAGGCGTCAGTCCCCAGGTTCACAGGAGAAATGGTCACGGAGGAGTCAGGAGAGGCTGTTGGTGGAGCTCTCATCAGAGCCCGGGTCCCTCATGCCATTTAAGTCAGGGTTTTTCTCACTAATTGTAGGTGAGGCAAGAGGCTGATGTTCTTTCCTGGTATATGACAACCTCTTGTCTACCAGATTAACGGTGAGATTTCAAAGAGTGGTTTCGTGGAAGCTGGAAGCATATTTTAGCTGTCTGTGTGATGGTACAATTAGCAGTCACCAAGGTGAACGACTAAAGGTTTAAAGGCAATGCCTAGCTTTTAGGTGTTTCTGAGCTCAGTTCAGACAGGTGAGTCGAGTCCCTGAAAATAGAAGCCAGTTTCTATTTGCTTTTTTCCTTTTTTTTTTAACTTAAAAAAGTGTGTCCAAGGAGCTGAGCACGTAGGAGGCATGGGGCCATTTGGTTTGTTGTCATTTAAGACCATTTTCTTTACAAACCTGAAATACCAAGGCAAGTTATAAGTCCATCGTATTTCCGGTCTGAAGACTGTCAGTTTCCCTAGGACTGAGGCCCCAGAGTTTATTCTGCATCACTGGTACAGGGTAGAAGAGTCATCTCCCCGGGCTCCACAGTGTGACTGTGCTTGGTGCAAGCCACAGAGTGGCTTCCTGTGTCTCTGGTAGGCTGTGCAAAGGCCACACCTCTCTCAAGAGCCCACTCGTGGAAGACATTGTAAATATAAATAAATACGCAGTGATGTCATAATAATTCTGGAAACTAAAGGTCATGATGTTTCAGGAGGTGGGAAAAATATTTCTTTTGGTTCAACCAAATACACACCCAGGAAATGCATGTGGAGGTGACTTCTCTTCCCCACTATGAATAGCCCCGATAGATCCTTAGCAGGCTGTCTAATTTATGTGAAGAAATTCGGTATAGCGGTAGTATGCAAACAAGTCAGACTTTCATTTTTAAAAGTTTTACGGTATTTTAACTGATTAGCAAGAACATTTCACTTAAGATAAGGTCTTTTGAACTACTGTTGATTTGCGTGGTTCCTTTTTTGCCGCTTCCTCATGTGAAATATGGTAGGGCATTTTCTGTTCCATATTTTAATTACTCTTTCAACTCTGTTTATCTATTAGAGAGCAGAGATTCTCAATTGCTTTAAATAGAAGGCAACATTAAAATCCAGAGTAGGTCAGAAGAATCTCAGAGAAGCGGCTGTTTGGCTTTGAAAGGGGTTGTTTAGAATTTTAAAGTCCTCTAACTACTATCCTTAAATACTGTTTGAAGATGAATTATGAGCATGTCAGTGTACCAAGGTCAGTCCTCAACTGTCTCTGGGTAATGGAAGTCCACAGACCAATAATGACAGCATCTTCTCTCCTTCCTTCTCCAGTTTGAATCCTACCCACCCACTCCTCACCTCTCAACAGGAAGCAGAATGACGTCATTCACGTCTCCTGGTTGGGTTTGTTTTCTGATGTGAAGTGACATGGAAAAAGAGGTAAGTAACAGGGAGGGGAGAAGAGGAAAAGGGGACGATGGGACATAAAGGGGGGTTGTCGGTGTGCACCGCCCCGTCACGGCACTGTTCACTCCTGGTCAGAGATATCACAGCTCTCGGCAGCCAAGAGGAGCTGTCTGCTTGTCCCAGCAAGAGCTGCCCTCTAGTGCCCCAACTTGGCTGCTCATTTGTCAGATGCAAATGCAGATGTTCTTTGGTATTCCAGAGGCTCTCAGCTAGAGGTTTTTTGGACCCTTTGTGGAACCTGATGAATCAATCTACCTTCTCCTCGATGCCTGCTGAGTCAACCTCTCTGCCGCGCCTTTCTGCGGTAAGAAAGGTAAACGAAAATCCCATTATTCAGCCCATGCTATTGCGATGGCAGTTTCCTTTGAGCCTCTTGGCAAAACCCTGCGTGCCTTAGAACTGTACATCATATTGGATCCATTGAGAGCCATTATTTATCTGACAGGATATTTATAAAAGCCATCATTAGCTGCTGCTCCAAGTCAATATGTTTCTCTCTTGCTGACACATATCACACCAACAGGCTTGAAATATTTAAATACAATAGCCCCTTCAAGAAATCATTAATTTTTCTATCGTGGCTAGAAGTGATAATTTGATGGCAATGGATTTAGTTGAAATAGCTGAGCTGACTGGAGTGGATACTTTAAAGTGCCCGGACTTCAGAAAAGTCAGCGTAGGACACAGTGAGGGTCCGTCGGGGACCAGAACCCAGAGCCCCGGAGCAGCCACGCCGTAGCGGCCCCCAGCACCATCCCACCCACTTCAGTCAGGAAGACGGCAGGCTCGGGAGGAGAATGTTTAAATATCAAGGAGAGAAATGAAACAGAGGACCAACCCCCTCATTACTGGCCGTGTCCCTGTCTCTTTCTGTCCCCGCCTGTCTCCCTCGTGTTTCTCTTCTCCCCCACTCTCCTGTGCCCTCCTCTCTCTTTTATCCCTCTCTTTATTTTTCTCTGCTTCTTCCCCTGGCTTCATCTTTTGCTCTTTGATCTTCCCTTTCCCTAATTCACATTCCCTGCTGTGTGTGGCTGCACTGAAATGCGGGACAGACAGTCTTAAGTGTCTCCCTCAGGGTCTCTGCTCCTGAGAGGGAAGGGGGTGGACAGTGTATCCACTCCTGGCAGCCGGCTCCATCCCTCTGTATGGTTTCTCTTATAGAATTAATGCTGGAAGTTTCCGTGACCCTTCGCAATACTGGGCAGGGAGTTAAAGTGTAAGAGTTTCTGGATGGATGACTCGGACCTTGTCTGGAATGTACTGTACCTTATGTTCCTGGGTATGTTTCCTGACCACACCAGTGGAAAGAGAACTGTGAGATTGCCAAGCTAGCATTATATTCTTTAGAAAGAACACTTTTGTACCAGGATGGCTATGATGCTATTTCTGGGTGGCATCATGCTACTTTGAGGGCGAGGTGAGCAGTTAGGAGAGGAGATATGTTTTCCTGTATATTTCTTGATGACAATTCTTGGTTGAGCCAGGAAAAAAAAATAACAAAACAATTCAATATAGAGTTAAATTGTCATGTTGAGTTACACCTTGGCATTGCCTCTTCAGTGGAATCAAGAAGGAAATCAGATGGTCAGAGGAGCCATGGGCAGTAGGGTCAGGAAGGTTCCCCCAGTGGCCTCTTGCAATGCTATCTGAGAATTAAGTCTATATTGGCTGCCAGAACCACCCAGCCCCATTGTCAAAGAAGAAAGTCATTTCCTGTTCCATTCCTTCTGTTCTCTCTTCTACCTAGTGTCAACTATAGTTGATATTAACTCTAAGCTCTGCGTCGTTATAGAAAGAAAGAGAGAATAATGACTTCTGAGTTCATAGATCTTACAGCATATTTGGAATTTAGCTGGGAAGAGAGAAAAGAGTTAACAACTACAGCAATTTATGGTTAAGAGGGTAGACAGTAAGCAAGGAGGAGGAAGATCATTTTAAGCTGGGGTGGAAAACGTTTCCTGTAAGAGGTGGGCATTTGAGCGAAGTCTTGAAGGGTATACTGGATTTTAAGTGGAGAAAGGAGAACAGGATATTTTGGAGTGAGACTGAAGAGGGAACAAATCATGAGCAAGGACTTGATGATAGGAAATAACTAATATTCGGTGAGAGTGTGACACCCCCCCCCAGAGTATTTGCTCACAAGAAAGGATTGGAAATAAAATAATCAAATCATTAATGGTATGATGTCAGGCTCCAGGACAGGTGGGTGGGGCAGATACATATGAACAGCTCAGCCTCATTTCAGCATGTAGACAGGTAATTCTCCACCAATGCTTCCAGTGAGTTCTGCAGGGAAGCCTAACTGGCTAGTCACTTAGTATGGCCCCTTGGGAATGGCGTCCTATGAGCAGTAGAGCTTCTCCCTCATCATTGCCTTAGAAAACTTCATTGTTAAACTCCGCGGGGTTTTTTTAGTGTCAGGTGTGAGATATATCTCCAGTTATTCCTGTTGAGAAAGCCATTTAATCTCTGGATTCAACCACATAGTGCATGAAGAAAGAAGTGATTTAAGGCTTAAGAATGTCAAAGGTGGCATTCAGACATCAAACCATCTTTCTGGGTTGACTTATGTCAGTTCACTCAGAGGCACACAATGTCTGAGCTAAGAAGGACATTGGAGACCATCTAGCTCAGATGCTGGTCATGCAGTCTTGGAGATTGTATGTTATCCACAGAATTTTTAGATTTTGAGTTTTTATTCAGATAATAATTTTAAAAAACTGGGTAATATTCTGAATGACCACCTTATCACCAAGTCCTGCTCTTTCAGTACCTGATGATGCTGACGATTGAATTGGCAGTATATAATTTTAATTATGCTGACTGATGAACAAAGAAGAGAGGTTGTCTTTGTATATAAAAAATGCATTTGGATCACTTGAAGAACAGATGGAATTACTAAGCCATATGTGAACAAAGATTTAAAGAAGTTTGAATACAAATGCCTCTCTCCCTTCAATATCCTAAACTTTGGAGACACCTGTTTGGTATTATCCATCCCCTGCCTTCCATTATATAGATTGGGTTAATTGGCTGGGTGAAGTAGGAGATTCTGGAATGGAGACTTTGCATTGGGAAGGGCTCAGATTGGTCCAAGTAAGACACAAAATAGAGGGTGGAAGGAGCAGGGAGAAAATAATTGAGTCTTTGGAACATCTGAGAGAATTTGGGTAAGAAACTGAGGGTAAGAGAGAGAGAAAGAGAAGATTTAGGCCATTTTTGGTATGAAAAATATGAAAATGGAAGGAATAAAGAAAATAGGATTTAAGAAAAGTTGCTCACAGTTATAAACTGGGTCTTCTTGTATATTCTGGGACTTTAGAAGAATTAAAACCCTCAGCTGGAAGCTCAGATCCACCAGGAATTAAGTAGGGATTGAAGAAAGCTTTTTATTGGGTAACATCTTTTACTTATGCTATTCATATGAAAGTTTAATGAAGGCTAACTGTTTAAAGCCTCTAAGGACTTCAAGTAGTTTCTTTACTTGGCATCCAAATGGGGAGGTGAGATGGGGGGTGGTGAGGTGGAGACAGCTGGACATCAGTGAAGTGTACGGCAGGGCACAGCTCAAGGAAAGATGAAGATGTAGCTGAAATAGAAAGAAAAATCTGATTGGCTTCAGGAGATTTGGAATATGGGTTAGCGCTCATTAAGTAGATGACCCTCAAATGGAAAAATCCTCCATTTCAAGTTCATTTTGAAACCCGGTACTTGCCATGTTCCCACTGCTGGTGGCTAGTTCTTCATATAATGGCACTTTTCATTTTTAGGAGCTTTAAATAGAAAATCAGAGTGTTCAAAACCACCAAAGCTGCTCCAGGAAGCTGTAGAACATTCAAAGAATTGCTTTCTCCGAAGTGAGGGAATAAAAGGAAGCCCTTCGTCTAGAGTTTCAAAATTGGAGCCTCTATGCTTTGTACTTTTGGAGACCCATGACTATCCATTGTTTTATGATTGTTTAGTAAGTAATCCAGGCAGGGTGACAGAGTTAGCTTGATTCCACAAGGTATCTTGGTCAGAGTGATAAAATGCTTGGCACAGATACCTGCACCAGTCTGTTTACCATGGAGTGGAAAGATGCTTTAAAACTGGGCAAGAACTCAGCAACAACACAATGCCATATTTTCTGGGCAGCAAGATGGAAACTCATCAAATTTCTCAGCCAGTTCTGAAGTGACTTTAAAGTTGGTGATCTTTTTTTTTATTACTATGGTTTATAGTTCCAGTGAGTGCTTTTTTCAGCAACCATGGGACTATATTAAAAAGCTACAGAAGAAGCTAGCTTTTGCTAGACACAATAATGTACATATGCCCAGTTTTTCTTTTCTTTCTATTTTAAAGCTTCTGGGTTTTTATGTTTTGGAACAGAAACACACACATTTGTTAATGAAACGCCTAAATTAGAGGGCCAGTGCTCCTCTAAACGCATGGCTCTTCTCACTACCTAGATTCCAAACACTGAAAGCAATAAGGAAACTGGTCCAAATACCTCTTTGTCATTGTCTGGAAGTGTACATTTTCAAGAGATTGGCCAAAGGCAAAGTAGTCTTGTCTAACCATTTTTCAGACTATCTTACCTACTTTTTCCAACAGTACAGCATGCCATGATGTCATTTGATCTTGACTTTGTCTAAGAACAGCATTTATGTATTGTCTATTTCCTTTTTTTCTTTTCTTATTAGTCCATGATGATTAAATTAATAGTCTTTGGCATTAGTTCTATCATAAATATAGATTTTAGCAGGGACAATGACATCACAAAGCATTCTGGCTTATAAGACAATAAGATGGCCATCTAGCTCCATATTTAAATTACATTGATAAGTTATAATCTTCTTTTTGTCTGGAACCTGGATATGATACCTGGAGGCACAGTAGACTTCTTGCAACCATGAGGCAACAAGCATGAGAACAAAGAGCCGCATGCTAGGCTGGTGTAGTGGAAAGATAGAAGAGCTTAGTCCCTGATGAAATCATTGAGCCACTTTATCAGCCCTGGACTGTCCACTCCTGGACTCTTGTGGGAACTTCTGTTTAAGTTGCTATAGCAGGGTTTTCTGTTAATTTCAGAAGAATGAAGTCCTAGTGATATTTCCAGATTATTCAGATCTATTTGGAGTTGTTTTTTCTTTAATAAAACAAGGAAATAATTGATGGGCACCTTTTGTATATAACCTTCCATATAGTTATATGCTATTGTAGTCCTTTGTTTTTCTGAGTTGACTAATCCCACTATCCTTCTGATTTTCTGCTCTACAGCCCAGCACCATCTGAAGTCTTCATATTACACAGAACAAAGTTAGGGCTCAGGTTGGGCGCTATCTATAGCTGAGCATAATGGATGGCTGTGGTTTTCAACATGTGAATGCTCTAATTGGACACCGGGAGTCATTGTTATTCCATTAAAAGAAAAAATTTGTTGTGGCTGATTGTATGTAGTCAGCTAAATTTTTTTATGGCATATCCGAATGTCATGCTTCATTTGGTTTGCATATCATATTTTTTCTCTTTCAGTACATACATTATTTACACATTTAATATTTTATTAATATGTCCTCAAAATAACCTGAATAAGCATAAATACAGATAGGAGTTAAATAATTGAGACTTAATCATAGTGATTTAACACCATAATTGTTCCTTTTTGAATTAACTATTATGCTGCTATGGTTGTGATTATTATTAGAATAGAACTATTAAGCACCTTTGTAGCTGTCACATGATAATTATTTTTCCTGCATGGAATTAAAAAAAAAATCAAGATGACCTTATTGAAAATGCATGCCTTGAAAAATACAACAGCCACATTTCATTTGAATATGAAATTTTGTTATTGAGTTAAAACATTCACAAAACTTTAAAGTCAGATCTGACTGCAGACATTTCCTCTTTCAAGTGCCTCTTGAGGTGTCAGGAAGGGTGAGGTTCCAGCAGAACGGTCATTTTGGTAGCAGGGTACATTGGTGATGAGAACGTGGGACTGAGGCAGGGAGCAGGTACTAAAGTGAGGGCGATTATTTTTCCACTGCCAGGGGGAAAGAAAGGAGGGAAAGAATGAGGACTGAGCAATTAGTATGTGTCTGGAGCCTGGCTTTTGGAAATGTCTGAAAAAATTTTAATAATAGCTTTATTGAGATATAACTCACATACCGTAAAGTTCACCCTTTCAAGCACACAATTCAGTGTTTTCAGTTTATTTGCAGTGTAGTGCAAGCATCACTGCTATCTAATTTTAGAACATTGTCATTATTTTCAAAGGAAACCCCGTACCCGTCACCAGTCACTTCCCCATTTTCCCTTCTCCCCTGCCTCTGGCAACCACTAATTTAGTTTCAGTCTCTATGGATTTCCCTATTCTGCACATCTCCTATAAACGGAATCATACAATATGTGGTCCTTTATGACTGGCTTCTTTCACTTAGCATAATGTGTTCAAGGTTCACCCATGTTATAGTATGCATCAGAACTTCATTCCTTTTCACAGTGGAATACTATTCCATTGTATGGAGAAATCACATTTTGTTTGTCTCTTCATCAGTTAATAGACATTTGGGTTGTTTCCACTTTTTGGCTATTATGAAAAACACTGCTATGAATGTTCACGTTCAAGCTTTTGTGTGGACTGACAAAGACTCTCTCCTTGAACAAGCGTGAGTCAGGCTCCTCTCAGCTCTCTTCTCAAGCAGGTCTTGACTATGGACCCGCTCTTGCCAGGCCCATGTAATCCAGTTTTGGTAAGAATCTTCCTGCCTTTGACATCTGATCACTCTTGATAGCTGATCAAGTTCCTCATCTCCCACCTGTGATATATAAGTCCTTCATCGGCTTTCAGCAAGGATCCTGTTAAGTTGTTTAGCAAGAATCCCCTACCTTTGATGTCTACTCTTATTTCCCATCCACAACCCCCTCACTCTGGTTGCTGGGTATAAATCCCCAGCTATCTTCGCTGTATTTGGAATTGAGCCCTATATCTCTCCCCTGTTGTGATGGTCTTTAAGCCTCTTGCAATAGTCCTGAATAAAATCTTCCTTACCATTTTAGCAAGTGTCTGAATAATATTTCTTTAACAGGACATATATTTTCACCTCCCTTGGGTGTATTCCTAAGAGTGAAAGTACAGGGTTATATGGTAACTCTATATTTAACATTTTGAGGAGCTGCCAAGCTGTTTTCCAAAGTGGCTGCACTATTTTGCATTCCTACCATGAACATATGGAAGTTTCAGCTTCTCTGTAACTTCACCAACACTTGTTTTTGTCTGCTGAGAAGATGTTTTAATAACAAAAAAGCCAAGTATTAATTTTTGAGTTTTGTTGTTATGTGATATGATTTCCTTTGATCGCTCCAACTTTTGGTAGAATCCTCTATATCATAAATGGTGTACGCAGTGAGCTCAGGGAAAGGAATAAGTAACAGACACCACTTCTGCTAAGGCGTGGTCCTGGGAGAAGAAAATGAGGGACATAGTGAGACTTGGATGAGCCTCACATCAAGATCAGCCACCCTGAAAATGGAACCCCAGAGGAGGAGTGCTCAGAAATGGAGGGAGAATATAAGACAGGCTATTTCAGTTGATAGGTGCCTGATGCCTTTACGATGCATAATAGAAGAGTTGCTGGCACATCCTAGCTGTCCAGTAACTGTTGATTTCTTCCTCTTGACTTTCTTTTACAAAAATTCTTATAATAATAACATTTTACTTATTAAAAAAACCCCACATTTGCAATTATCCTTGAATCAAAGACCACTTCCTGGCAAAGGTAAATGACATCTGTGATATTGTGAAATATATATTTGGTCTTCGTTCCATTTCCTATAATACAGCTCCTAAAACCCTTGGAATTTACACACTAATAAGAGTGTCTTTTGTAGGGCAATAAGATGATTGGTGTCTAGGGGTCCCTAGGAAACTTCAGGATGGAAGCTGGTCACCAGAAAGGCCAAGGCCTGATTAGAGGGTGGGGACTTTCATTCCTATTCCCCAACCTCTGGGGAGGGGAGAAGGGCCGAAGGTGGAGTTGATCACCAATGGCCAATGTTGTTATAATCACTCATGTCTACGTAACGAACCCTCCATAAAAAGCCCAAAAGCACAGGATTTGGAGAACTTCCAGATAGCTGAACACAAGGAAGTGCCTGGAGGTGGCTTGCCTGGAAGCTCCACACCCCTCTCTGCCTACTTTTCCCTATGCATCTCTTCCTTCTACTTGTTCATCTGTATTTTTTTGTAATATCCTCTTAGTATCCCATATTTTAAATAAAAAATGACTTTAATTTTTCTTTGATAAATTTTAGCATATTTTCTTTTATCATTGACATAATTAAATTTATTTTAGGAGGTAGTAAAACCAAGATTAAGGAAGACTGTTTTAGGCCAGGCACAGTGGCTCATGCCTCTAGTCCTAGCAATTTAGGAGGCTGAGGTGGGAGAATTGCTTGAGGCCAGGAGTTTGAAATTAGCCTGGGTAACACAGCAAGACCCTGTCTCTACGAAAGCAAGAAAAAAGAATGACAGTTTTGCCCAATATTTAGACACAATCTTCCTTGAACCCTATTCACCTTATGCTTTCTGGTTGCCAGATCTTTTCTCAAAGGACAAAAAGCAAAACAAAACAAAAAACATAAGAGAGAAGAACAAAGCCCTAGATGAGTAGGAGTTGGTGTCTGCCGTTCCACACATCTCAGTGCTTTCCCAAATGTGTACATGCATATGTGCACATACGAGCAGACACTGGAACTCTTTCTCTAAGCACTATGAGTGCAAGATTATGAAAACTCTTCTTCCATATCCATACCCCCACTATGTGCTCAGCCACCATAGGTTTGGGCACAGCAAACACAGTTGATTGATTCTTCCAACTTCTGCTCATTCTGCAGTTAAAGGCCTCAGTAATTCAACAGCTTTCTCTCTGATAAGCACTTTTTTTTTTTTGATGCTGAAAGTAGTTTTTATACATTTGCAAAGAATTATTGTCCTTTTTTTTAATATTATTATTCCAAGGTATTGTGAGGGTACAAACATTCTAGTTACACTTTATGTCTTTGCCTCACCCAAATGCAGGTTAAAGGCATGCCCTTCCCTCCCTTTAGTGCTCCCCGTGTCCTTCTGATAAGTACTTTTTTCATAAGTCAGGTACGGTACATTTATTTTCTTTTGAAATAGGCTTT